>JAKWIY010001209.1:0-24007 GCA_027704805.1 Solanum corneliomulleri | reverse complement strand
CCTCTTAGGGATTACAACAATGTCTTGAAAAACATGATTGAAATGAGTGTCTTAAGACTATATCAACCAAACATAGGTAGAGATATAGAAATGCATAATCCTCGTAACATGAGGACATACCCTCACTTGGAGAAATGATCGAAGCCTTCATTCAAAGTGGTAACGAACCCTTCAATGATCGAAACCTACAATATTTAGGAAAAGGGAGAAATGGGTTTAGAACATCATTTGTACTAAGTATATGGTTAGAACATCATTTGTTCTAAGTATTGAATCATATGCACATACAACATAGAAATCATGCCAAAAAGGACATCTGTTCAACACTATGCCAAGCTAGCAGACTATAACCTTAACCAACACAACTCCAACGTCATGTTATATCAACAAAGCACATATAGGAGTTCATGAAATTAAAAGACATAAAAATAAAACCTTACTCATAAACCTCCACCAAGACTACAAGTGAAATGACCAAGTAAACCTCCATAACCTTACTCAATCAAGTAAACCCAACCAAGAATCATAAGCAATGCCTACCATCTCATAACATAGCATCAATAGTAATCATCATCATTTTTACAAATATAGGCCAATTGCATGTCCATACATGAAACAAACATCATATAGTATCATAAACATATAAAGTCAACACATACTTTTCATTCACTTTATAAGAGTATAAGACAAAAGAACATCCTCCTATCACTTCCCTCATGGCCAACTAGTGCAATGCATAGGAAGAGTCCCATACGCCTTCCTAGACTAGGCAAACCTCTCCAGTCATCCTAGTCAGAGTTTACTATATAACTTTATTTTACTTTCGGCAAAATCTTTCCTTAATATACATAGACAACCTGAGCCAATGTTGAATCCGGTTTCATGAAACCCTACACCAAAAAAAGGTGGACTACTCGCCATGGTAGTAACTAAACATGACCATAGCATCTATGTGGATCCACAAGCTAGTATTCTTATGGGAACGACATAGTTAATGAATTAGGAGATGTATTTGGGACCCTCTTTATGCTACATGCATTATATTGTCCAATCTCATGAGTACATTAGTGACCCTACATCCCGTATGTTGGAAGGGACACTGCTTACTTCTAGTTCACTCGGTGCTAAGCTAGTGGCCCTTTTGAATTGTCTTTCATTAACAATTATAAATCAGTTGAGGTCTTAGGATCTACCATTTATATAATCATAGTCATAGCTCAATAGTAATTTTATGAGAACACATTTACTTACAACACTCATATGTAAGATTACCACATTAAAATCATCATATCATAGTAAGGTATATAGGTACTTCATCACCAACCTTATATCATTACATTGTAAAAATAATCTCACAATGACATAATTAAGACATGTTAATTCAAGATCATACAGACCCTAATCAATTTCATCAAAAGGTATACTTTAATATAATTTCATTACTAAACACAAGTTATAATTATTGAAGTAAAGGTTTGAGATCACAAGACTTACCCTATCTCCTTCACAAGCCATCATCAAAGGTTTTACCATCAACAATCCAATTAAAACAAAAAATGGGTATAATATCATCACACCATAGTAATTAATACAATAATTTATTCAATTTCATACTACACATCAATTCATCGCTAATTCATAACCTAGGATTAAAGGACTTCGTTCAGTTTCATGGTCTACTTCAAAAACTATATTACCTAATCAAGAATTAGAATATTTTAATCATAATACATAATAATAGAATAATAAAGATAAATATAAAAAATAAACAATACAATTTATATGATATATTTTGAAATCGAAAGAAAACAATAAGAAATCATCTTTTTGAAAACCAATTTCGGAGGAACCCTTTGGGGAAAGGAATCCCAAAGTTGAAAGGATATCATACCTTGTTAATTGTTTAATTTTGATGGATAAAATTATTCTTCTTTATTCCATATAACTCTATTTGATTTTGGTCTTCTATGGAGTTTCTTTGGGAGAGAGAAAGTAGAGAGAAGGAAGAGCAATTCAGTTTTGGAATTGTGAGAGTTAGGTTAGTTTAATTAGGCTTAGGTGTTTATATAAGTTATAAACTAACATAATTAGGACTCCCCTAACCCTTAATAAATTAACTAAACGACTAAATAATTAAATGAAACAATTAAAATAAAAGAGTAAAACACACACTTGACCTACGAGACCTCGACCTACGGGCAGTAGGTCAGTCGACTGCCAAGGTCCCCTTCCGTGCTGCTCATCGAAAAATTTTTCCAGAGATTTTCCAAAATTACCCCTTCATGAAAATTTCTAAGTGACCATACTTGGTGTACATCAACGCCTCGTTGGTAAGGCCATGCTTTGTTGCTTGCAACCATCGATGGCTACGGTCTCAAGACAACTTTTAGCCACAATACAAGGGTCCTCCTCAAGGACCTTTGTTTTTTCCTTGGGGAGTATTTCCAATTTTTTTGACCCTAAACAAAATATAATACATGTTTAACACCTTCCCACTAAATTTCATTGAATACCGACTCCTAAAACCTAGTCAAATAGGCTAAGGCACGCTAGAACTTTTTGCACTAGTCTGTAGACATCATGAACGTTCCTTGACGTTTTGACTCAAAAATTCTAAATTACTTTTATACATTAATATTGACCTTAAAATTGTGTTAAAAATCTTAGAAACTCGTGTGAGGCTCTATATTAGGCATTAGACTTTCGGAGTGTTACATTATCCAACCCTAGGAATATTCGTCCCTGAATGACACTATAAATCTTTTGAATGTAGAGGATATGTTCAAAACAAGTAGCCCAACAAACAATAACATATCAAAACAAGAGTTAAAACTCAACATATCATTTACTCATAGCAATTCATAACTTCAATTACGACACATAAGATCTCAAGATCACAACATGAGAAATCTTCTTTTTATAACAACATGATCTCACCACATCATTAAAGAGTCAATTATGCAAAAAAAAAACTCCTTTTCACAACATTTCAACATACTCAATATAAATTCATGAAGAAAACACATACTAAAAGACTCAAATTTTAGCCGACCTAGATCGCCCAAAATTCCAGCATCTACGACATGGGGACAATCAACTAGGCGACCCCAAGTGCATTATGGATACTCTCCAAGTTACTTGGTAGACCAGTTGCCCCTCTCCAAATGGTCCACAAAAAAGAATTGTTCTCCTTCACACTTATTAGGTAGTTAGGCCCTTGACCCTTTTCATGACTCTTAGCCCTTTCATTTTAGATCTAGTTTAGTCTACACATTTCAGAAAAGTAACAATATCTCCAATTTGGGAACATTCGTCATTCAATGATAATCTAGACACCTTACGTAAATAGAGGCTCAATACTCACAGCCCATCATGCATGAAACATAAAAAAAAAATGTAAACCCAAAGGTGGAAACATCAAATCTTTCTTAAAACATATTCAATGCAATACGAGGGAGTAGGAGCTAGATCTATCAATACAACATGGATGAAACTCCATGTATCTCATATTCATAGGAGGAGCTATATTCACCAACTAAAATAATGCTCAACAAAGCATCATGGAGCAAATGTGTAATTACACTCAAAAGCATAATAAAGCATGTTCATCAGCACATCAAAGGAAGTCAAAACAAAACTCATAATAAATGTAAAACGACATGAGTAACATAAATCATGAAAACACATTTTGTCAATAAACATAAAATTCATCAAGAACATGCATAACGTAAGCTAAACTTTAAACCCCAATTCACACAAGACTTCTGAAATACTAAATCTCAGGAGGAACTAATTACCTCAAGATTGAATAGGAGTAGAAGGAAAGATAGGAGTATATTGGGACTTCATATTGGTATCAACCTTGTAAGTAGAACCTCTTACTACATGATTCCTCCATCAAGACTTAAGGGAAGATATGTCATCGTTTCTAAATCTCTTGACTTTCCAGTCTATGATTTCTACCAGGCCTTTTTCATAGAAAAGTCTTTCATCGACTACCAAACCTTTAAAGGGAATATTGGTCACTGAATCCCTATTACACTTTTTAAGCATGGAAACATAAAATACCGAATGAACCAGGTCCTAATAATTTTGCAAATCAAACTCATAGGAAACTTTCCCAATGTGCCTTAAAACTTTATATCCTCCTACATACCGGGAACTAAGTTTCCCTTTCTTTCCAAACCTCATCACACCCTTCATCGATGACATTTTAAAATAGATTCAATCACCCACTTCAAATTCTAGGTCCCTTATCCTCACATAGGCATAAGAATTTTTCCAACTTTGAGTCCTTTCCAACCTATCTCTAATGAGAACAACCTTATCATTAACCTTATTAACCGATTAAAGACAACTAAGATCAATCTCACCTACCTCAATCAATCCAATTGGATACATGCATGTTCTACCATATAAAGCTTCAAAAAGAGCCATATCAATAGTTCAATGGTGACTTTTGTTGTAGGCATACTCTATTAATGGCAAGTGGTCCTCCCAATTACACTTGAAATCTATAGCCCAACATATCTTCTAAAGTTTAAATAGAGTATTCTGCTTGACCATTGTTTGTTAATGAGATATTGTTCGAAGATTAAGCTTAGTGCCAAGCCCTTTTCGGAATGTTTTCCAAAAGTGAGAAGTAAATTGAGTAACCCAATACGAAATGATCGATAATGGAACTCCATGTAAGTACTCTATCTCCCTTATTTAATAGTTGGCATAGTCCTCCGCCAAATGTGAAACATTGATGGGAATATTGCAAGTTGATTTTGTCATCGTATCAACAATGAACAAAATAATATATTGTTTCCTTCGAGTACGAGGAAAACCTAGAGTAAATTCTATTTTAACCTATTCCCATTACCAAGTGAGAATTGGTGTATTTTGCAAAAAGCCTCTTAGCCGTCGTTGCTTAACCTTAACTTGTTGTCAATTGGGACATTTTGCTACAAATTCCTCATTATCATTTCCATACCATTCCACCAGTAGACTTTCCATAGATCATGGTTCATCTTTATAGCTCTCAGATTAATAGAAAATCAATAATTATGAGTCTCTTCTAAAGTTCTTTCTCAAACAATTGACATGCGGAAAAACATAATCAACCTTCGTACCAATGTTATGTCCCCATTAAGAGAAAGCCTCAACAATATTCTCAGGTAATGACTCTTTCAACTAAACCATCAGAGACAAAGTGTCTTTGTTAGACTTTAAAATCCACTAAAAGGACGATTAAGACACGTTATGAACAACAAAGCCATCTTTGGTGGAATCCACTAGTTCGACACCTAGTTGGTCCAATCTATGCATATTACAAACGATCTCTTTCGTTTCATCTTCTATATTGTACACACTACCCATGAATAATCTATGCAGTCCCTCCTCCACAACACTAGCTTTGTTGGGTTTGTAAAGGACACTCATGCCATAATCCTTCAAAAGTTCTAACCACATTCTTTGTTGGAGATCTAAGTCTATTTGACTAAACACTTATGGAATACCCTTGTGATTGATAAAGACATCCACATTGACCCCACACAAGTAATGTCCCCATACTTTAAAAACAATCACTACAACCCCTAATTCACAATCATGGTTCACATAGTTCTTGTCATGGACCTTGATTTACCTTGAACCATAGGCAATAACCTTACCACGTTGCTTGAGCACACATCCCAACCAAATTCTTGAGGTGTCACAATATACAACAAAATTATTCATCCATTACGGTAAGGTTTGTTTTGTCGAAAAATTGATTTTCGAAAAGAGTTTGTTTTATTTTTGACTTTTAGGAGTCGCCACTTAATTTTTAAGAAAAATCAAGAAAACTTATTTCCAAAAATAACTTAAACAGAAAAATTTATTTTGGAAATATTTTAGGGGGTTCGGGATTCCTATTAGTGTCTTAGGAAGGTGTAAGGCACCTAAGACACTCCGCTTAATACGGTTTTCCGACGATTAACTTATTTGACTATTTTTGTTAACATTTGAATTTTTTTTATTGAACTTATTAGGAATTTACTTAGGTGAATTTACAAGTTTTGAAAATATTTATTGTTTATCTTACCATTTTTGTTTTAAGATTTGATAAAATCAAAGGCGTTCGATGGGGGTTTGGAGTTTCTAAACCTAAACTAACGACATATAAGTAAAAGCACGTGAACAAAGAGTAAAGAGAGAGAGAGGGAGAGAGAGAGATATTTTGGGTCCAAACTCGGGTTCTGTTCGCCTTCACCGAGTTTTGGACCCACCTGTTTTTTGGGTTTTGACCCATTTTCCACTCATCCTAATCTAGGCATACGAAATAAAATGCAAGAAAGAAAAATAAAACACAAGGGCTTAGGCCCATTACAAATAAAATACAAGAATATAAAAATAAAGGGAGAGTCTTCTAATTCCTCTTCTTCGGATTCTCCACGATCTTCATGGAATTTTGATTCTCGTGTATGAATGCCTTGACGGGTTGACTTCAAGGATAGAAACATGTGAGTCTTTACGACTCTCTCGAAATGCAAAGAAGGAGAGTTCGTGGTGAACTCAAGCAGATTTACATGCCACGAGCAAAAATAAATAAATTAGCACATGCTCTGTAATGGATTCTCAATTTCAATTAGAAACACGTAATTACATGGCCAAAATAATGAATCTACAAAATGATGCATCCGAACACTACATAGACCAAACTTATTTTCTCTATTCATGTACTAATTAGCACCCTCTTGCCAAATTTCATTTCTTCATTGATAGAAAAAACAACACTCCAATCACATCGAGCAAACAAACAAAATTCTAGTGCCTAAATCAAGACTCTGCCTAAGAAAACAAACAATAATTTCAACAACACAAGACATCAAACTAAATTACCATTTGAAATAAGTCAACAAAACGGAACGAGCCAGATGATAAAAAAAGTATATATATATATAAAATATGCATTTAAAAAATCACAGTAAATGGGCAGAATGATGAGATGGGAGCTAAGTGTCGAGAGGGGAGCAGTGATACAGATTCAGGTATATGCACATATGTATTAGACATAAAATAGCAATATTCCATGAGCGACCTACTTAATGTTCGCACGTACAAGTTTTAAACAACCTTAAACTAGTAACCGAGAAAATCATGTTGTTCGACAGAAACTGTATAAAGAGCCAGCGAGGGAACACGAATTCGCAGACTCAAGAGAAACACACAGACGCAAGCGACACCAACGAGGTATTTACAGGCGTATAAAATCGACATGCTACTTCGATGGAAATGAAGATTAGACAGCCAAACCAAGACATTGTGAAGCTACACAAGCAATACTCAAACGACAAATGCTATATCTCACTCGGGACCGCTTCATGACTCTACATTGCCAAGATTCGAAACAAAACCAGCAAATAAGCAGAATCGCAGCACACAATACACCTCGAACATCGAACAACTGACAGATGTAACACTTTCATGTTCATGGCAGCACATACCTTATACCCACATCCGAATACTTAGCAGATTTTATCCAGCACAAACAAGACAGACAATATATCGACAGCAACAACATTCGAAGCACGAAGCGACAACGACAAAAGCAAAGGGTATTCTTGAAACAGGAAAAAACAAAACGAAGAGATAAGATGGAGCGAAGGAATTACCTGTTCGAAGGCAGCAACCGGGAACAACGACGAGCAAGGCGACAATGAACTTCCACCACCGAAACCACACCTCCGCCTCGCACGATTGAACTAGAACGTCGCACCGTCTCTCGACGAAATGATTTCCTCTTGTTCGAACCGCTATGAGAAACTCTCGATTATCCTTCGTATATCACAAAAGGTGGAGGTTTCAGCCAAAGGGAAAATAATAGCCAACAGAGAAGACGAAGGGATATTTCAAACCCAAAATTTCCAACCAGAACTCTTTCAAAAATAAAGTCTTAATAGAAAATCCCCAACCTAAAATCGCTCTCCACGTTTTGAGAAGAGAGGTCCGGTATATATAGAAGGGGGATTTAGGTTTCTTTTCATTTCGATTTGAAATTCGAAATTCGGAAAGACGACTCGAGCAGGAAAAGAGGTGGAGGGTCAAGATGATTTCGACCGTCCTTGCAAGCTACGTGGAACGATCCCACGCTACAGGGATGGGATTCGCAGCTTTTCTGCTGCAAATACGCAGGCGTACAGTTGTTTTTCTGGGAATGGCGCAGGGGTCGCGTGGAGGGGGAGAGGACGAGAGAGAGGGAGAGCGAGTGAGGAAGAGAGCGTGGGAGATGAGGGAGAGAGCGTAGGAAGGGACGGGGGTTTCCGTTTTTTGCTGGGTTTGTCGCGTTGGTCTGGGAATTTGCTGGGTGTTCTGTTTCTGGGGGGATTGGGGATTTGGACGAGGGATGAGGAGGGGGGAACGGGTTATTGGTCGGAGCGGGTTAAGTGGTTTGGGTCGGCGGAATGGGCTGGGGTGAGGGGAATTAGTTGGAAATGAGGTGGGTGAAATAAACAAAAGGGAAATGGGCTGTTTGGGTTTGATTTGGTTTGAAATGGGAGTGGGGGGAATTAATTAAAATGGGAAAAGGGAATTGATTAACTTAACAAACAACCAATTAAAATGACGAATTTGTATTGACTAATTAACGAGCATTCTTGTTTAGTGAATTAATATTTAAATTGTAAAATAGTGATTCAAATATAAACCAAATTTTAAACTAAATTAGTTTAATAGAATACTTATTAATATATATATATATATATAATATATATATATATATATATATATTTATATTTATATATATATATATATATATATATTTTTTTGGAATAATCATAAGATATACTAATTATATACATAATTATGTAAAATATATATATTATCTAGAAGTTATAAGAAATGACAAAATACTCAAGATAACACAAACTTTATATATATATATATATATATATTTATTTTTTTAAATTATAAAACTAGTTATTTTAACTTGTTTGGAAATTTAAGATGCTCGAAAACTAATCTATACCGGCGCGGGTCAAAATTGGGTGTCAACAAGGTTAACACCGCTACACAAGTAAGTCTATCCTTCAAATCTTGAAAACTTTTCTCACAAGCCTACGACCACTCAAACATAGCTTTACTATGATTCATAGCTATTAATGCGGAAGCAATAACGGAAAAACCTTCAACAAACCTCCTCTAGTGATTGACAAAAAGCAAATAACTTCTAATGTTGAAAGGAGTTAGAGGTTTAGGCAAATTCTTCTCTAAGGATCTACCCCAATACCTCACTTGTTACAATATGATCGAGGAAAGCTACTGACCATAAAAAATATTATCACTTGATAAAATTTGTAATAAGTTGTTAGTCCTTAAAAATTAGCAGTGGAATCCTCAAATTGTTCATATGTTAAACGTCATTCCTCTCAATAAACACAATCAAAAACATATTAATGTATTTTTGGAAGACTTTTCATTCGGTTCATATGAATGCCGCCAGGGAATTTTTCAACCCAAATGACATAACCACAAATTGGTAGTGATAATATAGGGTCCTAAAGGCTGTCTTGGGAATATAAACCCCTCACTCTTAGGTTGTGATAACCTGAACGAAGATCAATTGTCGAGAAGTAACTAGCCCCTTGGATTTGATCAAACAATTCATCAATTCATTGAAGATGATATTTATTCTCGACAGTCACTTTGTTCAATCGGAGATATAAGACGAACATTCTAAGAGATCCATCTTTTTTTCTAATAAAAACAATAAAATCATCCCATGGAGATATACTCGGATAAATGAAACCCCTTCATAACAAAACCCTTAATTATTCGTTCAACACATTTAACTCTTTCTGAGCCATTCCATTAGGAGGAATGTTGGTAGGTTGCATATCTGGTAAAACTTATATTCCAAAATGCATTTCCTGCTTGGGAGGAACTTCGGGAATATTATTCTAAAAATATTTAGAAACTCATTCACTACCGGAACAGACTCTAGAGAAGGGTTTTAAAACTCAATATCCATCACCCTAACAAGATGGTAATACACTCCTCGGAGATCATCTTCCTACCATTGAGATAAGAAACCAATCATACTCTACGGATACAATTTGCTCCCTTCCATTCTAAAATAGGCTCATTTAGAAACAGGATTTTGATCACACACGTCCTACAATCTATAGAGGCATAACATGCATGAAACCTATCAATACAAAAATTACATCAAAGTCTAACATCTCTAATCTAAAAAATCAACCAAGGTAACTTGATGGGACAAAGAAATATGAAAACATATATAGACTATTTTTCCACCACCAAGTCCCCAACTGGGCAGAGACCAAAAAGGGATCGACCAACACTTCAGGGAATAATTCAAAATTTATGGACAAAGGGTGTAACAAAGGAAAAGTGGCATCGTAGGTCTAACAAATCATATAAAGCAATAGAATATACTTTTAACATACCACTCAACACATATGGAGAGATCTCTTTGTCACCTCAGGATTGAAGAGCATTAAAGTGGTTTTGCTTTTGGGCATTGCGGTTGGAACCGCTTCGAGGCGCTTGGTTATATTCCTTTCCCTTGACGTTGAGAATAGAAAATATCTCATCTTGTTGACACTCATACCACAACCATTGCATCCATAAATGATGACTAACCATTAGCCCTTATTACCTTCAAGAACCTTGTGAACAATTTGGCCTAGCAACATAAGAACTACAACTATTACCTCCTTGAGGTTTAGAGCTGGAGAACTTATAATTGTTGACCCTTAGGGGAGCATTAGAGGGGTTTTGGTTTGATAGAAACTTTGTTTGAACGTTGCCTTGTCCATCGGACCTAGCATTAGAGAAATTCTTATCTCTAGTTCTAGACCTCTTCACTTATCTATTCTTGTCTTGAAGTTTCTAATCTTCTATTTGTTGAGCTAGACCATTAGATGAGAGATGTCCATATTATCAAGAAAAATTTCCAAACGACATTCTTTTCTCACAAACCTAGACACACTTATCAAATACCTACTTATCATCTCCCTTGTATCAGCCACAAAACATGACCATACTTGGACAATTCTGTAAACTTAACTGAATATTGTTGAACACTTATACCTCCTTGACGAAGGTTAAAATTTTTTTCCACCTTAACTTCCTCAAACTCTTGCAGAAAAAACTTATCAACGAATATCGACTTGAACCCTTACCAATCTATTGGACCCGCTCCTACCAGTCTATTCTTCTTCCATTGTGTATATCAATTTTTAAAACCCTCTTAAATTTATAGGTGGCTAGCTCCGCATTCTCTATCAGTGTCACACCTAAGGCATCTATTATATTATAAACCTTATCAAAAAATTCTTTAGGATCCTCTCTTAATTTAGTACAGTGAAACACATTAGGGTTCATTCAAGAAAAAATCCCTAAATCTAGAAGCCACAAAATTTACATTGGTGTTCAGAATAGCCATCACCTCTCTATATGCATGAGATGTCACTGCTTGATCCTCCATTTTTTGAGCATTAACCCTTCACACATTTATTTCCTGAAGACACAAGAGAAGTATCAAGAGAGGGACATTACAAAGTTAGACTCTGTGGCACGAGTCAAGAATAATGGAAGAAAATAAATTTTAACAACAATATTATAGCCTCTTACTGATAAATGTGGCACGCTTCACACTAATTAACAAGACTCTAGTGGAGGTCGCTTATGATAAATTATCCTAGAATCATCCTAAAACTTCTGATTACCATGTTTATCAAGATCCCAGGGTACACCCTAGATGTAACATGGCACATGGACACCAAAAGGCACAATATTATCCAATAGCATATCATACCATAAGGAAATAACAACTAGAATAAAAACACATTAAGAGTCTTCAAATTATGATAAAATCAAGAGAAAGTCTAGAGTTATTCTCAATCAGCCATGTACTGCAATAGACTCTCAAAATAGGGTCATGACCCTCACAACATAGTTCTCAAATGAAAGAACAAGAAACAAAACAAAAAAATTACCATCCATCCTCGAACCATAAGGACTTTCTAATCTCAAGGAAAATGGTTGATCCAAGATTTAACAAAGAATGAGATCACATCAAGCATTCGTCAGACCCAAAGTACACCATAGAAGTTAGGGAATTCTTAAAGTCAGAACACGACGTCTTTGACCTCTCGGAGTTCTTGTACAACCTCTTAGACATCATTCATTCCATATATACAAAAACTAAAGCAGGAGTAATACTTTTATTTCAATACATAATGCGGAATCATTTATAAGCTTCTAACAGAAGTCTAATAAACCATCTATGACATTATGAGTACAATAGTCTTGGTCACATCCCATGAAAGTCTAATCATATAAAAGAACATAATAGACAACATGGTGTTGGTGTTCTCGGAAGCTATGAGGACTCACCAATATTCTCTCCTTTGAAGCGTCAGAATACCCTTCAAAGCCAATGAACGTTCACAAGACCCTACATTGGATTAGAATTTAGGCAAACAATATGACATACATTAAGTATGGAAACTATCATTCAACACATAAGATATATCAAATAGTTAGTCAACAATAGACATAATTATAAGAGATAAAGACATAAGCATAACATAAATATCATAAGCATAATAAGTCATCATAAAGCATATAATAGTTAATAATTAAATCATTTTCCTTTTTACTCAAACGAACTACTCACAAGACACCTCCAAGTATAATGTGTCAAGGCTAAGGTAGCATCCCATACTACTACCAAAGCTAAGTACCTCTATTTTGTCATTCTTGATCATAATCCACTTTCATAATTAAGACCTTAAGTTCATCATAACATATGAGAACTATTCCCCTAGGCCACCTCAAAGCACAATAGTGCAATGCATATGAAGCATCCCATTATACCTCACACACACTAAGCATGTCTTGAAGTCACCGTATTCCCTTTTATTTTAATTTATGAGTCTCTAGTAGACCTACTTCATATTGACAAGAAACTATCATCTTAAGTGCATTTTTGCATGAAAGGAAACTATAGCACTATCCGAGCTAAACATATTTCATGTAGTGGTCATGTCATAGGTAACTTCAAGTCATACTTGTGTCATGTATAGATAGCATTCCATAATACCATCTACACTAAGTACTTCTCTAGACTCTGCCATTCTAAGGTGACTTATCTTGCACTCTTGTCTATTAATCTCTAATTACTATCATAATAAACCTACTAACATGGAAAGCATTTCAACATACTAACCAAGCTAATTGAAGGAAGGACACAACCATTCTAAACACCATGCAAAGAATCATGTAGATTCAAGCTAACCATAGTGAAATATGAATCCTCAACCCTCAGCTATCATGAGAACTAATCACAAGATAATTCATGAAATGAACCTCATATGCAAGACAAGCTCTTATGAAATGCATCTACCATACAAGTCAAGCTAACATTAGATTAGTATAAGCCTTTTCCCTATAGTTGTCATGAAATGGTTTAGGCCTAACAAATTCAAGCTAACATGATCAAGTATCCTTACAACACAAGACCAAGCTAATCATGACAAAACTTACTTCCTCTATCTCAAGATACCATGAAGTTCATCACCTAAAGCTACCATGAGTTATTTAAGTCAATGTTCCTTGAGACTCAACATCTCAAGCTCCACGAGCGTTTCAACTCAACCCTCCTTGAGATTTACTATCCCAAGATACCCTTGAGACCTACCATCTCAAGATATCATGTGATCCACCATCTCAAGCTACCATGTGTTGGTCTTGTCTCCCCATGTCTTTGACGTAAGAAGTGATCATACAATCCATTTTCAACCTAATCTAGTTCACGATTTTTTGGATCATTTTAGGTTCTCAGGTTAACCTAGCGATCATATATGTGAGATAACTTGCTTATCCTATCTTGTTCATGTCTAAGTGTATATGAAAACCTCTTCATAATCTCTTTATAATGACGTCACCGTTAAAGCTCTACAATTAATATCATAACAACCCATAATTGATTATTACCTTCAATTAATTATGATCTATGTTCAATTTCATGCTTAATTTATTCAATTAGATTATTAGAAGGTACATCTAGGCATACATGATCACATAGGTTCAATTCCATTTTTACAAGACAAGACAAACCTAGATCAATTAAGCCCAGTTCAATTCATATCGAGGTGATTCAATCATGATCAAGTAGTATAAAATACAATTGAAATAAGAAGATCAACTTAGAACCTTCAGCTTGCCTCTAATGGCCTAAAATTACCATTATCATCTTCAACATCAATTACTACAACTCACCATGAAAACATCACATAATAATGACATGAGCATAATTGAATGCTACCCACTAGATTGGGATCACAATCAAGCCTTACCCACAATGGAATCACAACCCTCTCTAGATTGGGGTTCTTCGGATTCACAATGGTTGAAAACTAAGGGGAGTTCATGAATGGAAGAATAAATTGATGAATAATCTTAAAATACCTTAAATTTGAGTCTTAAACCAAGTTTGAAACCTTGGAGTATTTCGTCCTAAAACTCTGCCTCCAATTTCTCTTATTCTTCAATGGTGTTCTTAAGATACTCTTGGGAGAGAAATGTTTTGATTTGGAGTCTGGGGTCTTAATGGATATTGTAATTCTTAGGTACTTTTAAAATAACTAAAACCCTCCAATAATTAATCCCTAAAGTGACCAAAAGACCCCTGAAACTATTGGACCATTTCACCAATCCTAATTTTACTTAAAAACAATGCAACCAAATCTGGGAGTTTGCTTCGCGTCGCGGAGGCATTTTTTTTTCTTGGTTCTAGAAAATAATTTACGAAAGAATAGTTTGCAATGGACCGACATCATAGGGAAAAAATTTCTCTCAATGTGATGGGTGCGCGTCACACAGAAGCCTCCACTTTCAAACCCGAATTCAACTAGTGTATAAGGAACCTATTTAGAAAGTTGGATTCAACTACTATAGAAGTTTTTATTGGAAAGTCGGACTCAACTATCGTAAGTTTCCATCTAATGTTCATATCCACTTGGGGCTAAAGCATAAATTCTTATACATAATATATTGAGTCTTGACTTAAGCTATATTCATGGAAGGGTGTATTGACACTCATTCAACATAATCCATATTATTGCTCCTAGATTAAAAAGGTGAGATTGTTCTTCCAACCTTAGAATAACTACGTTACCATTCTATTACAACATATTATAATTAACCTAAAGTGTGTACATGAGAGTAAACATCCAATCAACATAACAATTAGCATAAACCTCATAAATATACATACTTCTCATTCTTTTCCTTTCATGGACCATAATCACATTCATCAACATATCTAGGATTTCTACATTAGTCATGAATGATAGCATGATTTTATTACTAATATTACTATAAGCACGATTTCATAATACTTCTCTTTCTGCAATTCACCGACACTTTTAGATCCCATTTGGGATAGTAGTAGAATTCATTAATAAATCATTAATTAATCACAATCCATCAAAAACACACCATAAAAATGTTTTTGGAAAGACCCCAACCGATTGAAGACAAACCAACCTAAAATCACTAGATTTAATAAAATTTTAAGGGACTCAAAAATTAACCAAGGATTAAATGAATAAACAATATTACAAGGATTATCTAAATAAAAAAATATTAAAGTGTATTCATCAAGAGATTATTATAAATAGTAAATGTTTTTTCAGAGAAGTAGATTTATATATTTAATTTGTATTCAAAAAATTGATTTAAATAGTCTTAATTTTTTAAGGCCCTAGCTCAATTTACTTTTTTCTTCCTTGATTTCTAGAGAGAGAAAATAATTTGGAAAAGATGGATTTTTTTGGGTTTTTTTTTTATCCTAGGAATGTTACTTAATTGGGGAAAATTAAGTCAATAAGGCTTAATACTTACAGGGAAAGATTAAAACTTTGTAGAATCAACAACTAAAGACCTCTAAATTTTTCACTGAATACCATCTACCTTGAGCTATTTGGTTTTAAAACCATCTACCTTGAGCTATTTGGTTTGCTACGGGCACTAGGTGACTCACCTAGTGGACCCTTGGTCTGCCAAATTTTCTGGAATGCCTCCCCATGGAGGCAGCCTACTAGTCAATGGGGAGGTTCCCTAGGCTATGCACCATGTGGGTTGGCGAGCCCCGACTTAGCTCGCCCTAATTGCCAACAGCTAGGACATGAGGACAGTCAACTAGGTGATTCCAAGTTCACTTTTATGATTCGCCAAGTGACTTGGGCTACCATGTTCCCCCTCTCAAAAGGGTCAAGGAAAAAATATTTTCCTTCACTCTTCTTTGGTAGTTTAGGCCATTGCCCCGTTTCTTGACTCTTACCCCATTCATTTAAGTTCTAGTTTAATCAACTCATTTCCTGAATGTTACATCAATAATCTAAAGTAGATCAAGGGGAATTGTTGAAGCTCAAAAAAATTATAATTCATCTATGAGGCAACCCAACTTAGAAAAAACGAATCATATAATGACTTGTTGTGTAATGTACTAATATTAATTTTATTAAATCCCTATTATGTGAATGTATTTATCCCATCACCATTGTAGAGGTTGAGTCATTTGAACTCTTAAAGAAATTATATATCCCGTGTGAGTGGACCTTTTACATATTTAACCTATTTGAGTGCGAAAGTAGGCCGCTTTATGTGTGAATAGAGTTGTTCTAAAAAACACTCAGGAAAACCTAGAGAGCACAAGGCTGTAATGTGATGGGTATTAAAGCTAATGTTTGTTGCTTGATTACTATGTGTAAGCAAGGATACTTTATTTCTCTTTAGAATTCATAGTTAATGTTTATGATAACTACTAGCTCTAGAGAAAAAATTATTGTTTACTTAGTGAAAGTTCAATGTAGAGCACACCTTCATTAAGCATAATAGTCTTCCTTCAATTAAATTGTGAATAACTCTCTTATATTAATATTAGAATGGGTGGTGGATTGTTGTTGTGAAAATTTAATATCAATAAAAATATATTTCATGTCACATTATGTATCCTGTTATTTCAATTAGCGGACATTATATTTGTGCCTCTTTATAGTTATCAATTGTGGCAGAATATGGTCATTGGTTGTAGTAACTAACTTTGTAACCGCCAACTCTTCATTTCACTAATTATTCTATCTCATTGATTTTATCAACTATAGGCCTTTCACTTATCTAATTTACCACCTATTATCTTCTTATTCATTGCAAAAAAAGAATTTCTCACATATAAATAGTGTGGTCTTAATTTTTGTTGAGTAAAACAAGAGATATACAAAAAAAATATAGAGTGAAAAAGATGAGTAGTATCGTATTGTGTTGATACTGAAATTAGTGTAGTGAAAGATATAATTGTCTGAATAATAAACTATATTCATTACATAAAAAATAGTAATTATAGGTTGAATGAATGTGTTCTTTTGTTGAGTTTTAGACTCTTCATCTAATTCAAAATTGGTTGAGTTGTACGATGTTATTAGACTGTTGTGTCATGTAAGGGGAAAGTCAAGAGCGAAACTATAGGATCGATGTAGATTATGCCGTAGTGAAGTTGAGCATCTTTAAAGAGAGCGAGATATCATTCCTCATCCTAAAAATATGTTTATTCATTTTTGTCATTTTAGAATAAACTTTAATTTATTACTTTTCTAGTATATTACGCCAACACTAAACCACTACTGAATTATCTTTGGATAGTCTCAACATAGAAACCCATAACAAAAATAAGTATTTGATTACAATATTAAATCAGTTTTTTCACATTGTATCTCTTGAAAGTACTGTAAAACTGCGTAACAAAATAAATCTTTGCATATATCGATAAAACTCATAGAGCTTATTGATCATAATTTTATTATACCGATATAATTTACACCAAAAAAAATTCGCTAAAACTTCTTATGATACAACAATATAAATAATATATTAGTTTGCACTTCACAATTTATCAACTTATTTATTTTGACTAAATAACATCTTTATTTTATGATACAAGAGTAGTAGAAAATTTTATTTACTACATCAAATATGTAAACTCTTTTACCAAGGATTCGTAGCACCAACTATTCAAGAAAATATCTTTTGTTTTGAAGATGATTGTCAAAATGAACTGTCCTTTTAATCCTTTGGAATGCTTTTCTATCTCATTCCAAATATTATATAGGTTTCTCTTCTTGCAACTGCTTTTAAAAAAATAGATTTCTTCTTTATCTTCTCCTATATGACGCCTTGCCAAAAACGTTGTTATGATTTTATGATATTATTATCATAGCATTTCTTTTCAGACCCAAATAAGAAGGTGTAATGAGGAATCTAGCAAAGCAAACCTCGGAAGATCGTGAATAAGAAGATAAACGAGAAACACACTAAAAGACCAAAAAAAATCAATTTGGTTTGGTCAATTGACATAAGTCAACAAAGGAGATGAGCGATCCACTATAAATATGAGAATTCAAAATACAGAGAGAAAAAAGCTCCATTAATTCACTCAGAAAACAAGGAGGTACACAAAATTATCACCTATAACCACAACTCTCAAAACCCTAGGTCTTCATTGTGAATGTTGAGTAATTTAGAAGGAACAAATCTGTATTTATAAAGTCCTAAAATCTTTCATAAAATAAAAGGACTAGTAAAATATTAAAATATTTTCTAAAGGAAACCAATTTATGGGAAGAAATCAGCGAAAATAAAACATAACAAATATGATCAAGGATTTAATAAGTCTTTTGCTATGAAGGACATGCGACTGGCAAAGCAGATTCTTGGCATACAGATTATCATTGATAGAGAATCCACGAAATTAATTGTGACAAGAAAATACATTAAGGAATTACTTCGTAGATTTTACATGGACAAAACTAAGGTTTTCAGTAAAACTTTAGGTATGGACTTGAAATTGAGTGCTCTACATTGTCCTCCTAGTGATGGTGAGAGGGAAGATACGAAGAAAGTTTTGTATGCTTTAGTTGGTTGTTTTTTTTTATGCATGCAATGGTGTATTTAATATAAGATATTTCTCATGATCATGTTATTGTTAGCTATTTCTTTCTTATTCCGATAGTGATCATTACAAGGTTGTACAGTGGATTATCTGATATCTTTGTGGCATTTCTTCCATGAATGTAACACTTTTGAAGCTAGTAGGATAAATTAGGCCTAACATATGGGTTAGAGTTGTAAATGTATGTCATATACGGGGAGCACCTTCTAGAAGTAACATTACTTGACCTTTTGGAGGTGTTATACACGCCCATAGTTTACATTCATCACATTGTCATAGTAACTTTAGCGGAAAATTTAGAACTTTTAATAGCACATCATATGCTAGAAACTTTATCTCATGTATATATATAAAATATAGTAAGTACATGTTTAGACCTTAGGTGTCTTTTTCATACTAGACAGAACATCATAAGAGTAAAATAGGGACACGACCATTATGACATAATACATAACTATACAATTCATAAGACTTTACAGTAAGCTAAACATTAGGATATCCTTGGACTGAAAGATTCCTTTCCTTGAGCATAGGAATAACATATTAAGCTCCTCAATCATATAGACATCTTTTAAGCATCCATAACCTACACTGTGTAAAATTTAGAGAAGAATAGAGTTAGTTAAAGAATTTACTAAGTATGGCAACCATGTAAGAACATGCATTTAAAAGTGACATTTTCTTGAAATCATACTTCATGTCTTTTTGAGTAAATCTTCATAAAACTTTTATACAATAGCATTTATATCATTCATATTATTCATATAGGCATATTGAAAAAACAAACAACATATAAAATAAAATATATAATTTAAGCCATATTTGAGTTCACTTTACATGGAGCTAGTTCTACTATAAAGTGAGCATTTTTCCTTAATAGTGAGTATATTTTCTTTAAATTCTTAGCCTCCCAAGTAACCCTCTCGTGATACATGGTGCAGTGCATAACCTTAAGGCAACAACAAAACCATACTAACCTCCTATACAAATTATCACAGATCATCATACAAGTACAATTAGGTCAAGACATAAGAACATTACAGTAAGCTACATCAACTTGCACATATACTAACTTCACTTCACATCAATGAATTGTAAGAACTTACTCATAATCCTACTCTAAGTCTACTATTGCAATGTATATGTGAATCCCATAAACTCACATATACTTAGTAAACATATCATAAGAGCACAAGCCTTAACATTCTATTTTATACATCAACAAGTTAGTGAACACAAATTTATTCATGTGAATACAAGACCTTCATCATATAGGTAAGACCAAAATAGTGCATATAAGGCTAAGACTGCATCATATTGAATCTTACTATGTACATATTCATAAGAAGTAGACGAATACTAGCATACCATGCATGAAGATATAACCATAATCATAAACCTTAGATCAACTCTCTAGAACACCCTAAGGTGCCACTTGTTCAATGTCTAGGTAGGTTAATTAATTCCACCTATTCTAAGTAACCTCCTCAGGTCATCCTAGTAAGGTTCTTAGTCATTTACTTCCATTTTCCATTTTACTTTAGGGAAACTATAACCTTTACAGACGCTAAGCCCATGGGTGCTAAACATGGAATTTGGTGTTGTAGAATCTTACTACAATGGAAGGTATTCTCACCTAGCAAAGGTAGAACATTAACGTACATCCTAGAATCCTAAGTGAATTTACTTTCTAGGTCCTATGTGAAAAGCATAATTTATGGAACTAAGAGATATACATGACCCTCTACTTTGTCATTCGTATTGCAGCCTCATATAATGAGAACACATAGGTTAACCTTCCTGGAAGGGAAGCCACCACCTCATGTGGAACCGTAGGTTAATATTCCTCTAGGGGAAGTCAGGCCTTATGGCAACCCAATGGGGAATCTTCTTCCAAGGGAAGTCAACACTCTATGATAAACTAGTGGTGAATCTTCCTCATGGGAAACCAACACCTCTCATTCTCAAGTTCACTGAATGCTAAGTTAAGTGCCCTTTTTATTAAAATCCTTTATTACATAACTTCAAATAACATAGGCTTAGGATATTGATGCCGTATATGATTATACCATATTCAAGCACCTATCTAGTTTTAGTGTACATATGATCACACCATTCAAGACCCCTCTATTGACTAGATCTCCATACATGTTGTACTTTTATGTGAGAAAACCTTTCACATAACACATAAATGTCACATATGTTCATATATAAATGCAAAAGTCTATAGGTGTAACTATATGAGCAATCCTTTCACATAAACACTTTAAAACACTATGCATATTCATATTAATCATTTCATATACTTAACATCATAGCGTATAAGAGTATTCATAGCATGTCCATATATTCATAGAAACCAAATCTAGGAACTATCCTATCAAGACACATATGTATTATGCATAGACAAGGTCTCATACCTTTCACATACTACTACACCTATCAATTAATCCTAGTTAATGGAATACATAAATTTATTCGCATAATACCTTACATGCATAATAGTAGATATTTAGTTAATATGAGATCAACCTTTAAGTAACACTATGAACCTTTACTACATTGTAAGCATGAATAATGTGTGAGTGTTTGTGTACATTGGTCAACATGATTATATTATGGCTATAAACAAAACATTGAGGAGGCCACCCTCTTACGATCGCATTGCACTTTCAAGCGTAACCCCCGTAACACAATTTTGGATAAGAGGCAAGTTAACTTCATATTACACTTGAAGATTCCTAACCTTAGTTATTCACACATTTACATAGGGGTACATGAGTAAGGGAGCATTAAAAATTTATACTCATCTAAAGCAGCACCTAGTCAACCCCAATATAATCATACACATACATATGCAATATCAATACACCCTAGATCACAACTAGAATACGAATGTAGGCATGAGGATTCACATTGTGTGATCATCATAACCACACACTCATATATTCATCAATTTGCCTTCAAGGCCATAACTAAAACATATATATAATAAAAATAAGGTAATCACCTCCATCCTAAGTGGACCATACCAAACAATGCCATGCAAGGCTTCATCAACTATCAATATTATAATAAAAGTAGAGGGAGAGCCATTCTTACCAATTCATCAACCTTTCATCAGCATTGACCAATACACCTTTTTCATCATCAATATATTATGTGGAAGTATCTAAATATACATTAAATCATAAAACAAAATGTTTACAAGTTGCTACATGATCATACTATAACATAATACAAGGCATCACATATATACTAGAAAGTAGAAACTCATAGATCCCTTATTAATATTCATACCTTTAATTACCATGATTAACATTAATATTATACCAATAATACCAACCTAGGGAGGTAGCTAGAGATAATAATCAAGACTAAATAATGTTTTATCTACCCTAAATTGAGATCACATTATGTTCATAGCATTATCAACCTTCAGGATAAAACATGTAGATTAATCCTTATCAAGATTCCTTTGATTTGATCATCAAGGGTTTATACCCACAATTTTCTCAAAACATCAACCTACGATAGTAGCTATAATCATCTTTAACTAATCAAATTCAACATTCAATCATTACAAATGCAATGTTACAACTATCAAATAGATATCTAAGCTATACATGTTTGAATCTTCATACATTGATCCACAATGATACTTCATCATCAAGTCATCTTCCATAAAAATAAATAAAAGTAGACATAATAAATTCAACGTAATAGAAACAACATTCAATCAATAACAAACCATGATCACAATGGCCATGCATGGGCTAAATCGAATTTGAGAAGGGACATAGGTTAACAATGCAATTGGATTGTTTTTTTACATTAAAACCAATTCATTATTATCAATTTATCATGATTAAGCCTTTGAAAACGTTTTGACAAAAAACCCATGGCTAGATTGTAAGATTGAAAGTTTTATCATGAAATCTCTTAGAAAACATTGAGATTATCTCTCTAGATGGAAGGATAACTAGAGATGAAGGATCATCATACGTTTATCTAGAAAAAACCTCTAAAACCTGATAAATAAATCATAGGAATCCAAGTTGTAATCTGTCCTTGAGCTTCACCTTCAATGGAGGTTGTAGAGAGAATTTTTTTGGAGGGAAAGTCTAATTTATGTAGAAGGAATTGGGAATGGGTTTATCACATTTTTCATCCCTTATATTCACAAAAAAACATCTAAGAAAACCTAGAAGGTTCAGGTTAGTACGTGAGGTGAATTTCTATTCACCCCTTTAATTAAACAGTGAGCAGGCAGTGAGTGACACAAGGCCTGCATCAACGGACCCAACTCCATCGAGGGACCATTCTGTTCCTTCCGTTGTTTGGGTCTGAGGCTGTCATGTGCCCAAGCCTTCTCAATGATAAGTAACCATCGACACCTCCACATCAACGGGGCGTCACTCCACCAATGGGGCGTCATTTGAGCTTGTACATTAACACTATCAAGTTAAGGTCTCCACAGCCTTTAGGTCTTTCTTATAGGCCCTATTGCGGGGCCCTTTGGGAAGACGGAACATGGTGTTTACAATATTAATATAAACCTTAACAAGTCTAGGATATTACACATTATTTTCATTCTTAAGAAATACACTCAACACGTTAAAACAGGCTAGGCACCAACAAGACACACATGAACATCTCAAGGGCTAACTTTCAAACTTTTCGACGTTCTTGGACTTTTGACCTACAAACTTTATGAAAGTACATACACTTATTATAAACATCATGATAACTATTTCAAGGACCTCATAAGCTCATTACACCCAGATAAGCACATAAAAGCACTTAACGGCCCCTTTGGTGACTAGTCGTCGAACATCTTGGTCGTCCCTTGACGTTTGACTTCCAAATGACTCCACATCACCGAAGCATACTTTAAAACACTTTATTAACGTGTTAACAATCTTATAGGCACAAGTGAGTCTCTATACACCCGAACTAATTTTTGGGGTCTTACAACGTACCTCTCCATACCTAAAAATATAG
>JAKWIY010001208.1:0-23603 GCA_027704805.1 Solanum corneliomulleri | reverse complement strand
TGGGTGTACGTAGCTTGTGATGGTCCGTCGTGTCTATGACGGTCCGTCCTGTAGGTTCGTCATGAAGTTAAGAGAAGTAAACCCAGTACCCATATTCCAAGAGTTGAAGTATTTTGGAATGAAGACCCTCGACGGACCGTTGTGCCTACGGCGGTCCGTCATACTTGCCGTCGAACAGAATGAAGAGAGCAGCAGAAGAAATTGCATAAGTATGGGACGACATAGTCCATGACGGTCCGTCGTGACCACGACGATCCGTCGCGAGGTCCGTCGACCCAGCCGCGTTTTGGCAGATTTCCAGCAAAAAGAGTCCTTGTTTAATTAGGTTTTTATTTTTTTTATAAATAGTTCAAAAAACCTCGTTTTTGAGGTTAAACTCTGTTAGGTTAGACTCTGTGAGGTTAGACTCGGTATTATTAGTTAGATTATTAAACTCTGGATTATTGATCATTGATTACTTTGATTTTGTGAGTTTATTGATTACTTTGAGATTCTTGCAAGTGATTTTTGGTGATTAATCAAGCAAACTTTCGGATTTTACTCTTTCTCATTGAAGCAAGTACATTAATTCTTATATAACATATTTGAATATTGTGATTATGACTATGGGTAACTAAACTCCATAACTAGGGTTGTGGGAACCATAGGCAAATAATGAGATAAAACCAAACTAAAATAACAATTCTAGAATAGTGTCTTGCATGTATTGATAATTCTTTCGCTTAGAAGTCTTTTTAACGGATGGCCAACGTTAGAACTCGCCTTAATGCTACTTGCCGGACCAAGGAGGTAGATAATAGGAAAATAATTATTAACATAGATTTAGTGTACACTATCTAATATGCTAGTATTTATTGGTACGAGGTAATAACTTAGTCAAATATCGAATATGATGCTTAATATGAGGTAAAGATAAGGGTTAGGATAACAACAAACGTAGCCGGACCAAGGTGTAGAGTGAGATTTTCTAGATGTCGGACCAAGGATTTAGAAATACATAACTTATCGCTTTGCATGCAAGATACTAGGAAAGAATTGTTATAGTTAGAATTATCAAGTTATGAACCTGTGGGGAACACATAAACCCTAGTTACCTTGATTAATTGATTAAAATCCAACTTTCAAAACTGTTAAGTGTCTCTTTCAATTTCGTTAGTTATTTTCACTCATTTAGAAATAGAAACCCCCCTCTTATTGTTTTTACTTTCCAAGGAAGTCATTGACCAAACAATAGTAATAACAGGTTGAAGTTAAGTCTAGACTATTTTCCTCGTGGGAACGATCTCAACCTCACTAGTTGGGTTATTTACTTGAAACGACCACTTTACTTCTTATTTGAGAAGTAAGTTTGAGCATATCAACTTTGTGTCAAAGGCTTTAGAAAAAAAATAAGATTTTGATCTTGCTGATATATATACACATTAGTAATTAGAATTACAATTACATCCATTCGGATGCAAAATTATTATGTGGTATATGACCTCCAAATTCATCAAATGAATGTGAAAAGAACTTTATTAAATGTAGAATTGGAGGATGAAATTACATGGAACAACCAGGGTTTTGGTGGTACCTGGTAAATAAAAGAAAGTATGTGAACTTGTTAAGTCACATTATGGAAGCACCAAAACAATGACATAATTCAATCAAACCATGTCGGCAAATGGATTGAAGAATGATGAAAGTGATAAATGTGTCCACATTAAAATCATAAGGTCATTGTTTGTTTGTATATTGGTGATATGTTGATCATCAATAGAGACACTAATGACATAAATGCTACTAAATGTATGCTATAAAGCAAGTGGAACAAAAATTATTGGAGTTGCTAATGCGATCTTAGATATAAGAATTCGTAGAACTCCATAATGTTTAGCATTTTCACGGTCTCATTGCATTGTAAAGGTACTTAACTAGTTCAAATATTTGAATGTCAATATTGTCAAGTGTCCAATAAATGTGAGCTTTGCATTTCAAAAGAGTGAAAACAAAAATGACTCACAATTGGATTGTGCTAGATTTTTGGGAAGCATGATGTATATCATATAGTGTCTAGGATCAGATATAGAATTTTCTATTTTAAACTGACTCCGTTCACAAGTGATCCCAAATAAATTCATTAGATGACAATAAATAGAGTTTTGGAGTATTTAAAATAATACTTAAAACTATGTCTTGCATTATAACAATATCCAACAATATTGAAATATATAGTGATGAAATTGAATCATCGGAAGAATGAAGTAAAATTCACGAGTGGATATGTATTAACTATTGGTTAGAGGAGCAGTCCTTAGAAATATTTTAAAAGAGACATGTATCGCTAGCTCTACAATGATCTTGAGCTAGGTGCTCTAGATAAGGTCGGTGAATAAGTTAAAAGATTCCGGAATTTCTTGATAGATTTTCTTTTGGCCCAACCATTGACATTAGTATGCATACAATTTCACAGTCAAGATACAATAGGTAGGGCATGGAGCATGACGTATAACGGAAAGTCTCGTCACATACGACATAGACATGATACTGTTAGAAAACTACTCTCTAGTGGAATTATCAGAATTGACTATGTAAAGTCAAAGGACAATGTGTCGGATCCACTCAAAAAGGCCAAACTAGAGAGAAAGTTAAAAGATCATCTAAGGGAATGAATTTACGGCTTAACAAGTCATCATGGCGGTAACTCTATCTAGCAGACTGGAGATCCCAAGAGCTAGATTCAAGGAGAAAAACAAAGTGTGAATGATGGTTCGGCATTGTCAATAAACTCAATCCATTCTCATGATGAAGACAATGCTCAGGGACAAGAATACAACATTAAGTATTGTTAATTAGTTAATAAAGCTTAATGGTTTTAATGATTTGCTAAGCTTGGCAGAGTTAACCAAATAGTGTATCTACGCGATAACACGGTTAGAAATCACCTATGTGAGTGTGAAGTGTAAGTCGCTTCAAAGAAGATGATTGTCAAAAGCCCATCTCTCTATACACTCATGAAACCAGGAGGTGTTTATGGCTAAAACGAACACAACCGTGAGAACCATAAATAGTAAAGGGTTAATTGTGTGACATATGGTTGTCTAGGTATACACTAAAGTTTGACTTTTCAAAGATATCGCATCTACCGATTGGCCGAGTATATCCGACATATGTTCACTACGGAGAGTCCAAGGGGAAACCTACTTATCTAGATGCAATTAATTCTTGCTTGTAAAGTACACATACTTGTCCGTTTGTTTGTCTTCGAGTCATTCCCCATTAATGCGGGGGATTGTTGGATTTTAAAAAGGTGTGAATGGAAAATGAAGCGTTGCGACTTTTATGAAGAGTTGTGACTTTTATGAAATGTTGCGACTTTTATGAAAAGTTGTGAATTTTATGAAAAGTTGCGACTTTTATGAAAAGTTGTGACTTTAATGGAAAGTTGTGACTTTTATGAAAGATGACAACCTTTCTGAAAGATTGTGACTTTTCCAAAGGTTTGTGACTTTTCAGGTAAGGCACCATAAGAACCTTTTCACACTATCCTTTGTTTTCTATAAATTGAGGGATTTCCTCTCATTTTTTAAAAAAAATTATGTACTTCTTCTTCAACTACTAAATCTAGTATTCTATGTGTACTTCGCTGACACCGAGTTTTTGGTATCTATACTCTGGTGATTGAGATCATTTTACCCTGGGAGGTCATATTCCAAATCAAACCTCCGATACTAGAGGGGAATAATTTCCTTAAGTGGACACTGTGAATTCAGTGGACTTGATCTTTTTCCTATTAAATATTTATAGATTCTGTTACGTGTTTTACAAATTTTAGATTTGTGAATTAATTTCAGTTCTTCTATTCTTTTGTTCTTCACTGATTCATTAAACTTGGTAACTTCATGTTTCTACAAAGTTTGTTGGAATCAGTAAGATTCTTTGGACACATATTAACAACAATTCTTCTTTAAGAAAAATATTTCGTATATTTTTGTAAATCTGTTTCTGATTCTAGTTTCGCTACTAGTTTTAATTTTCTAGTTGTGAAAATGATCTTAAACTTGGTTGTCTTACAAAGATGTTCAAAGTTTTGTTCTAAGTATGTTTGGAATACAAGATGAACAACAGAAAAAACAATGTGCCTTCCAAATTTTTCTCCTTTGGGTAAATATTTTAGCCAGGATTCTGATAATTTCTCTACAGACATAAAGGCGGTTTAGATTCAATGAGAAATACACAAACTAGGAATAAATATCTTCAGCCTAAAATCACACAAGAAGAGCATAAAATGAAACTCAATAATATCAACATAATTTAAGTTTAAGTGATGATAGAACTCTCCAAAAAAAACAATGGAAACGTCGATTTTTCTTACAAGTAAATTAATGCTTCTTAATGAAATTTTCCTCTTTTAATTATAAATCGAAGAAGCAATATTTATTGTTGGCAACAAGAATTCTGCAACTTAATTAAGAATGGAAATCGGTTAGTTGCTTTGATAAAAACAAGTATGATAAAGAGATGTCTAACTAACCAACTGATTCATCTATTTCGAGAAAATCAAACCTCACAATTATTCAATGACATCCTCAATCAGAAAACATATAGTCATTCTCTTTAGATTTAAAGAAAACATATGTCCTGATGAAACTCCGACCATCCTTGTTTAGTAGCCAGTGAACCATTATGCTTACATATTGTTACCCTCCATAATAGTCCACATGAGTCCTCCAGATTGATTTTTCGATCAATGAGATGTGAAACTGATTAAGCAAACTTTGGAGGAAATAACTAAATTTTTATTTTTTTTTTGCTAAAATTAAAACTAAGAAGTACCATATATTGATATATAAAACAATTTTACGACTATATCCTTGGAAGTCTTTTGGCTTTGGGTGGTACTATTGTTTATAATACAAATTTTATACAAAAAATTTTCTTACTTAATTTACAAACATGAAACATTCCATCTTTGTTTTAAGCTCTTCGAAAACTGAAAAGTGGCCTTTTAAAACAGGACAGTGATCATGAGGCAAAACTAAATTATGAAAGAAAAAAACATTAAGCGATATATTCGTTCACACTTTGTCATTTGAAAGTGACAGTGACTTCAAGAACTCTCATATAATTAACTTGTAGAAAATTCTTCTTCTTGAAAATTCCTATATAAGTGAAATAAAAAAATTCTGTTAGGAGTATTTAAAATTTAGTCTTTACATATGAATAATAATTTTGACTATATCCTTCATATAATTTTCTATTTATATACTATAATTTATCGTCAAAGAATATTCAATTGTCCACCCTTCACTACACGCGGCTATTCCACTTTCTCTATTTCCTAAGAGTTTGTTATCATAGCCGAGAAGAAACCTGTGGCTTTCTGAGTTCACAAGAATCTTCTTTTTTACAGAGTTTAAAAGGCAATTAAGGATGAGTTTTAATATCACAATTGTATTGTGTGTATAGGGTTGCTCAAAATTTCACATAAACAAATAGATAGTTTGTCACACCCCGAGCTACCCCTGGACGCGGACACGGAACCTAGGACCACAAGTGATCACAAGCTAACCCTGCTGACATGATCATGAGCCTACTAAACTGATGCGGAAGCTAAATCATAATTTATAATGAAAAGATGGGGAATACCAATCTGCTAAAACCTATATAGTATGAAGTCTGATGAGTTTAATACAATGAAATTACTAACTCAACAATAAGCTGAAACAAACTATGTCTGAAAATAGCCTCTAAACTAGACTAGAAATACTGGGACAAGCCCCAACTAAATCTAGCAAAAACTGAAACTAAATGACTAAAAGATTGAAAAAGAAGCTCATGACTATTGTCCTCAGAGACTGAGAGCTCACCACTAAATCTGCTGAATTGGCGATGGGGAATCGATCTATGCGTGATCTGGAAGCTGAGAACTTGAACCTACATCACGAGAAGTGTAGTGCACGTATGTGTCAGTACTTGAAAGGTACTGAACATGTACGATAGAATAAAGTTGAAATAAAAACTGAACAAACACAAAAGAAAATATAAATAATTTGAACATGATATAGAGAATTATGAGCTAACTGAATGTAATGACCATTTTATAGCATGCTGAAACTAAATACTAAATATACTGATAAATGGTCAATGCAATAAAGTCTGACTGACTGTGGGAGCTACTATGAACTGATAATAAAACCACATGAGCTAATGTGGAGCCCGATGTATACGCCCCATCAAGAGGACCCAATATACCCTGCCAAAGGTATAAAGGCATGCTGGAGTGATCACTAAGGTGATGCCCACAGAGGGAACTTACAACCTACTTGGCTAGTATTACTGAGACTATTAGGTACGCTGAACCCTAGTCCAATTTGGTATTATGCTACTCCCATTTGTTTATATAGTTAACTGATTTGTTTGAATTTATTTAAATATTGGATAGCTCAAAAGTGAACATGAAAACTGGGAATGCAACATTTAATTTGATAATGATGCATTAAAAACTGAAGCATGTATAACTACATAACTGAAATATCTAACCTAGCATGTGTAATTCAAGAAGTAAAGAAATACAAAGCTAGGGTTTTGAATTTGATGCGATAATCTGAGTATTAACATAATAATCTGATTTGGAACATATATTTTAACTAAATCATAAGTTCTGTTGTAATTCTAGGAACCCTAGGATTAAACATGATAAGAAAATCAAGAACTGACTGAAAACTAGGGACCCAATGGGTGAAAGGAACCCATTAGTGAAATCCCACATACTTGGTGATGAAATTCACGGAAAAACACTTAGATTTTGTGTTTGGAACTGCTGGAAACTTGTTGCTTTCTTGAACTAGGGTTCTTGAGCTTTTTCTCTTTTATTGCTTCTAATTTTATTACTTTGATTAGTGATTTTGACTTAGGTAAGTTTTAGTTTTGTTTCTAGGCTTAAACTGACTAAAATATGATGATTTAGGGTCAAAATGACATATCTTAAGGTTTAAACGAATTGGGGAAAGACCAAAAGACCCCTGTATTGATTTCTATCGGACAAAACGACGGCCTAGACAGATGGTCCGTCGTATGATCGACTGTCCGTCGTTTGGGTCCGTAGGTTGGGTCTGTTTGACAGGCCTTTACTAAAACGGGCATATAAATTTTTACTCGAGCTCTGATTTTAGCAAGGTTGGTGGATATGGAAAGCTAATTCAATTATCTATCTTCTGTTAGGTCATGGGATACCTAATTCATTTTGTGCTAAGATTTATGACCATTTAAAATTGACCCATCTGCATTCCCCCCCCCCCTCTAACTGTCTGCTAATTCCCACCAACGGTCAGACCTACGGACCGTGGGTCCACTTACAGACCGTGCTGGTCATTCATGGTTCTTGTCAGAGAGTGGGCAACTGGGGTGTCAATTGATGGTCACAGACTAAGGATCGTATTCTGACCAATGGACCGTAGGTTCGTCCGTCAATCAGTACTTAACCAAATTTTCCTGGGCTAAGATTTTGGGGGGTATTGACCCCATTGGAAGATATGCAGGACGGACCGTGAGTCAGGCTACGATCCATCGATGGCAACCGTCGATGCACCTGTAGATTTTTCTGAAAAGCTGGTTTTTGGTCTGTTCTGGATACGGGGTATCACATAGTTGGTTTAAACTAAGTTAAGGAAACAAGCATGCACAAAGAACCACACTTCACCAAAACTTCTATGAAACCTTCTTCAATCATTACAATAAATAAAGGACTCTTTCCATTAATCAATAGGCAGTCCTTCTTGCGCTCATCAAAACGTGCTTCCATCTTCTCCTTATGTAAAAATATTTACTCAACAACTTCTAAATCCTACAAAGTATTATAAAATATAAATTAGAAGTTTAACTTCATAATAATACTACAAAAATGGATGAAATGGTAAATAAAGGCATTATGAAATGTCAAAAATAAACAATGTAACACTAAGAAATTTTGTAAGATTCACTTTGATTGTCCAACCTCCTTTTTCCATCTTTCGACTACCTTTGTATTTCAAGAATAGACCTATGTAGTCTAGTGTCGTAGGCAAATATCCATTGTGATATTGTCATGACCCAAATCGGGGACGCGACTGGCACCCACATTTACCCTCCTATGTGAGCGAACCAACCCATATAACCCTTAACATTTTAATACAATATCAATAGAAAGAAATGCGGAAGACTTAAACTCATTAATAAAACAACTCAAAACTATTATTAATATTCCCAAAATCTGGAAGTCATCATCACAAGAACATCTATCTCTAATTACTAAACTAGGAATGTCTAAGAACAAAATATAACTAAAAAGCTAGTCCATGCCGGAAGTTCAAGGCATCAAGACTTGAAGAAGAAGACCCAGTCCAAGCTAGACGCATTAGCTCACCCTGAATTTCCGATGGAGTGAAGACTGGCTTGATCTACTGCTGAGTCGAAGTTGACGGAACGTTTGCTGCATTACACAAATAACAAGAGGAAAACATAAAAGTAGGGGGTCAGTACAACCACACGTACTGAGTAGATCATCGGCTAACTCAAATAGGGAACAATATATATCAATAATAATGTAATCAACTACAATACTCAACATGTAGCAATAGCAATTACTTTATCATTAACAATTTCCGTCAAGTTCACACATGAGGTCTCAAGCCTCAATACCATACTCATTTGGGAATTAAGTTCATTAGATTGAGTTATTCATTATCTTTCAATTCATTATCTTTCTTCCTCTTGTGTCGGTACGTGACACTCCGCTCCTCTATTACTATCCTGGTGTCGGTACGTGACACTCCGATCCTCATATTCATTCTATCCTGGTACCGGAACGTGGCACCCGATCCATATTCTATCCTGGTGTCGGAACGTGACACTCCGATCCTCATATTCATTCTATCCTGGTACCGGAACGTGGCACCCGATCCATATTCTATCTTGGTGCCGGAACGTGGCACTCCGATCCTCATATTCTATCCTGGTGTCGGAACGTGACACTCCGATCCTCATATTCATTCTATCCTGGTACCGGAACGTGGCACCCGATCCCCTAATTCGTCAAGCCTTCTTTTACACTAAGGCATCCTCATTCTCATTATATAATTTATCAAGCCTTCTATCATACTAAGGCATCATCAATCTTATTATATAATATATCAAGCGAATTAGGGTTCTTTCAAGATTTGGGATTCAATAGCTTCATCATGCTTGTTAATTAATCACAATCTCATAATCATAATCATGCAAGCATACAATTTAAGCACATAGACAGGTTTACAACACATCAATACATATCATACACTATCAAGAGTTCACTACGATTATCGTAACATAAAAACCATAACCTACCTCCACCGAAGAATTGGAATCCACAAAAATTTCCCAAGCTTGCTATCTCCTCAACCAATTCGATCGATCTTCTCTCTCTCTTTCTGTTCTTCTCTCTTTTTTTTATTCAAACCCTCTTTCCTTTACCCTAATTAATCATATAATTAAGTGTGAAAAAGGACAATAAAACCCCACTAATTCACTTAAGGTTACCCCTTTTAACCCCTAAGTAATTAGACTTATTAATGTTACCCCTCAATCTTTATAATTAAGGAAAGAATAGTCAAAAACGACCCTTAAAACGTGTGGAGAAACCTAAACTATCTGGGACTACGTGACCTGTGACGGGCCGTCGTGCCTGCGACGGTCCGTCACGGTGGTCGTCGCACCTACCCAGAATCCCGTCGTTACCACGGACGCTGTGACGGTCCGTCACGCCTGTGACGGTCCGTCCTGCACGTCCGTCATGGCGGTCAGAACTCGTTTCTCGAACCAAATTCTCAACGTTGAAGTGTTTTGCAACGGAACCTCACGACGGTTCGTCGTGGATGTGACGGCACGTCCTGCAGGTCCGTCACAATTTACAGAGAGTCGATTTTCAGTACCCAATTTCAGAATTCTAAGTGTCATGGGACGAAACATCCATGACGGGCCGTCGTGACTACGACGGTCCGTCACTACTTCCGTCGTCCCAACCAGTTTTTCCAGAATTTCAATCTGCTGCTCAAAACGACTAAACAGGTCGTTACAATAGATACCAATTTACCCATCGTTCGTCCCCGAACGATCAAAAGAAGAAAAACAATGGCGAAAAGGAGTACCTGAATCTGTAAACAGATGTGGGTATTTTTCTTGCATATCTGCCTCCTTCTCCCAAGTAGCCTCTTCAACCGGTCGATTCTTCCATTGCACTTTGATGGATGCAATCTCTCTCGACCTCAGCTTGCGAACTTCTCTATCTAATATAGCAACTGGTTCCTCTTCATAAGTCAAGTTCTCATCCAACAAAACTGAATCCCAGCGGATAATGTAGTTTCCATCTCCGTGGTATCTCTTCAACATGGATACATGAAACACCGGATGCACTCCGGACAGCCCTGGGGGCAAGGCTAATTCATAAGCCACCTCCCCTATTCTCTTAAGCACTTCAAATGGTCCAATATACCTTGGGCTTAACTTACCTCTTTTTCCAAACCGCATCACCCCTTTCATGGGCGAAACCTTCAACAAGACTTGTTCACCTTCCATGAACTCCAAGTCTCTAACCTTTCGGTCTGCATACTCCTTTTGTCTACTTTGAGCCGCCAAAAGCTTTTCTTGAATAGCTTTCACCTTCTCCATAGAATCTCTCAACAGATCAGTCCCCCAAGGTCTAACTTCAAGGCATCAAACCAACCAATGGGAGATCTACACACACCTCCTCCCATACAATGCTTCAAATGGAGCCATGTCGATACTACTAGAGTGATAACTATTATTGTATGAAAACTCTGCCAAAGGTAAGAACTATCCATGGCCACCAAACTCTATCACACATGCGCGAAGCATATCCTCCAAAACTTGAATCGTTCGCTCAGACTGACCATCGGTCTGAGGATGAAATGCAGTACTAAGGTCCAATCTAGTACCTAATTCAGCATGCAATGTTCTCCAAACTCCAAAACTTAGAAAATAACTGCGTACCTCTATCTGATATGATTGAGAGTGGAACTCCATGCAACCGAACGATTTCTGAGATGTAGATCTTGGCTACTTCTCTGCATTGTAGGTCACCTTGACAGGAATGAAGTGAGCGGACTTAGTTAACCTATCAACAATCACCCAAATGGAGTCATACTTACCCAATGTCTTTGGAAGACCAACCACGAAGTCCATCGCGATTCTCTCCCACTTCCATTCAGGAATGGGCATCCTCTGAAGTGTTCCTCCGGGCCTCTGGTGTTCATACTTTACTTGTTGACAATTTGGACACTTGGCAACAACTCAACAATATCTCGCTCATTCATTCTACTCCACCAGAAGTGTTGCTTTAGGTCGCGATACATCTTGGTTGCACCAGGATGTATAGAATATCCGGAACTATGGGCCTCTGTCAGAATAGTGGTGATCAAATCATCGATGCGGGGTACACATACTCTTCCCTTAATCCTCAAAACACCTTCCCCATCGATTATTGCTTCCTTAGCCTCTCCTTGCAACACTTTATCTCGAATTCGCCTTAGTTTCTCATCGTCAAACTGTTTCCCCTTAATCTGATCAAGGAAAGAGGATTTTGCCTCTACACAAAGCTAACAATCCTCCCTTCTCATTTATTTCTAACCTCATAAGGTCATTAGCCAAAATCTGCACTTCTCTAGCCAATGGGCGTCTAGAAGCTTGCAAATGAGCTAGACTTCCCATGCTTCCGGCCTTTCTACTCAAGGCATCTGCCACAACATTCGCCTTCCCCGATGATACAAGATAGTGATGTCGTAGTCCTTTAGTAGTTCCATCCATCTCCTCTGTCTCAAGTTCAAGTCCTTCTGAGTGAAGACATACTATAGCTACGATGGTCCGTATAGACTTCACACTTAACCCCATACAAATAGTGTCTCCATTGCTTTAGTGCAAATACTACCGCGGCCAACTCCAAATCATGGGTCGGATAGTTACGCTCATGCATTTTTAATTGCCTCGAAGCATAAGCAATCACATTCTTCTCTTGCATTAGCAACGCACCCACCCAACCAGAATAGGATGCATCACAATAGACAACAAAGTCCTTACCCTCTACCGGCAAGGTAAGGATAGGCGCGGTAGTCAACAAAGTCTTGAGTTTCTGAAAGCTTTCCTCACACTCATCCGACCATACAAATGGGACGTTTTGCTTAGTCAAGTTCGTCAATTGGGAAGCAATGGAAGAGAATCCCTTGACGAATCGGCGGTAGTAGCTAGCTAACCCCACAAAACTCCTTATTTCTGACACGTTTGTAGGTCTTACCCAATTCTTCACTGTCTCAATCTTAGATGGATCCACCATCACTCCATCCTTAGAAACCACGTGCCCCAAGAAGGACACTGAATCTAGCCAAAACTCACACTTGGAGAATTTCGCATAAAGCTTTTTTCTTCCTTAGCAACTCTAACACCATTCTCAAATGCTCCTCATGTTCCTTCTTACTCTTGGAGTATATCAGTATATCATCAATAAACACGATCACAAAGAGGTCCAAGTATGGCTTGAAAATCCCGTTCATCAAGCTCATGAAGGCAGCAGGGGCATTTGTAAGACCAAATGACATTACCACAAATTCATAATGCCCATACCTAGTTCGAAAAGCAGTCTTTGGAACATCCGTTGCTCGTATTTTCAATTGGTGATAACCGGACCTCAAGTCAATCTTTGAGAAGACACAAGCACCTTGTAACTGATCGAACAAGTCATCAATGCGAGGAATGGGTACTTGTTCTTAATAGTTACTACTTGTTCAACTGTCGGTAATCTATGCACATTCGGAAACTCCCATCTTTCTTCTTCACAACAAACCCGGAGCACCCCAAGGAGATGCACTTGGTCTAATGAACCTTTGCTCAACAACTCTTGAAGTTGAGCCTTTAATTCTCTTAACTCCGCGGGAGCCATTCTATACGGGGGTATAGAAATGGGGCGAGTACCGGGTTCCAAATCAATGCAGAAGTCTATATCCCTATCTGGTGGCATACCGGAAGATCTGCAGGGAACACATCCAAAACTCACAGACTACCGAAACTGACTCAATCGATGGTACTTGAGTAGTGTCATCCTTAAGATGTGCCAAGAAGCTAGACAACCCTTACTAACCATCTTCTGAGCACGAATAAAGGAGATGATACGCACCGGATTGGGAGTGTAGTCACCTCCCATACTAACTGATCTGCCCCAGGCTTGGCTAACGTCACTGTTTTAGCATTACAATCCAAAATCGCAAAGTTTGGAGAAGCCAAGTCATACCCAGAATTACATCAAAGTCACCCTTTCTAAAATAACCAAATCTACATAAGTGTTGCTCCCCACAAAATTCACCAAACAAGACCTATACACTTTTTCGACTATCACAGACTCACCCACCGGAGTAGAAACACGAATAGGCATGTCAAGTAATTCACAATGTATTTTAGAACCGTTAGCAAATGATGAAGATACATAAGAAAACGTGGAGCCAGGGTCAAATAACACAGATGCCATGCAATCGCAAACCAAAAGATTACCTGTGATAACAGCATCAGACGCCTCCGCTTCAGATCTCCCGGGAAAGCATAACAATGGGCCCCATTATTCGTCTGTCCGTTGCCCCTACCATGTTGTGTAGTAGTGGCTCCGTTTTGCCCTTCACCTCTGCCGTTTTGGTGACCACCATTACCTCGGCCACCACGCCCTCCAATAACGACTTCTACCATTACCACCTCTTCCTCTAGCCATTGGGGGTCTGTAACTCTGGTTTGGACAGTACCTCTTAATGTGTCCAATCTCTCCACACCCATAACATTCTCTGGGTTCAACGCGTCGGCCTCTCAGAGAAGTGTTGACCGTTATGAGGTGGACCCCCAACTACAGTCTGTAGTGAAGACTGTATTGGTCGATTTGAGTGACCTCCGGAGTTCTGTCCTCTAGAATAAGAACCATTATACTCACCTCCCCTTCGGAACCTCTTTGATGTCGATGTCGTGGTGAAGTCATCTGGTTTCACTCCTTCCACCTCAATCACAAAGTCTACCACCTCTGGAAGGATGTTGCCGTTGCCGCTATCTGTAAGGCTGAAATCCGCAATTCTGACCTCAACCCCTTCACAAAACGGCGGATCCGTTCTTGTGGACTGAAACAAAGTTGGGTGGCATATCTGGATAGTGCGCGAAATTTAGCCTCATACGCGTTTACTGTTATATGTCATCCTTCCCTGTTCAAGACTCAAGAACTCATCCCTCTTCCTATCTCTCAAAGTCCTTGGGATATACTTCTCCATGAACAAACTAGAGAATGATTCCCAAGTCATAGGTGGTGCCTCGGTTGGCTGACACTCAACAGGTGAACGCCACCACATTTTGGCGTTACCTTGGAACTGATAACTCACGAACTCGACACCAAACCTCTCTACTATCCCCATCTTGTGTAGTAGCTCATGACAATCAACCAGAAAATCATAAGCATCTTCAGATTCTGCACCCTTGAAGACTGGAGGTTTCAGTTTCAAGAACTTACTAAAAAGTTCATGTTGATCGTTTGTCATAATAGGCCCAGTAGTCAGACGTGGAAATGTGCCTATTCCCATGGTGCATCCATGCGGGGAGCCATAGTAGTAGCCGCATGTCGTATCTCTGAAACGGGGTTTGGTGCAGAAACCACTGGAGGTGCTTGACCCTGATCAGACAAACCGCTAAGATAAGCAAGTACTTGGTTGATCATCTCTGGGGTAGGTTGGGGTGGCATTTCCTCATTCTGCCCTTGTTCAGTGTTTCCCCTTCCTTCCTCACCCTCTCTAACTACCTCCTCAGTCGGTGGAGGAGTCACCGCCCTAGCATCAGATGGGCTAGGGGCTCGTCCTCTTCCTCTAGAGGACGTCCTCCCACGACCTCTCCCCCACGGCTCTTGCCGTTGTTCTTCCTCGAGCCACAGCCCCAGTGGCTGGCTCAGTAGTTTCCTGTCTTTCCGTTGTCGCTGCTGGTGCGGTCGTTGCTCTAGTTCTAACCATCTGCGAAATAGAATGAAGATGGTCAGATCCAATTTGTATCACCTAGATACCAATTGGACTCAAGTAGTAGCACGAAAGAAAGAATGAAAGAATGGAATTTTCCTAAAGTCTTATAGCCTCTCAAAGAAAAGTAAAGGCGTCCCCCTACCGTTCTTTAAGACTCTACTAGACCTGTCCTTGGTGATGAGACCAATGAACCTAATGCTCTGATACCAAGTCTGTCACGACCCAATCGGGGACGCGACTGGCACCCACATTTAACCCTCCTATGTGAGCGAACCAACCCATATAACCCTTAACATTTTAATACAATATCAACAGAAAGAAATGCGAAGACTTAAACTCATTAATAAAACAACTCAAAACTATTATTAATATCCCAAAATCTGGAAGTCATCATCACAAGACCATCTATCTCTAATTACTAAACTAGGAAGTCTAAGAACAAAATATAACTAAAAAGCTAGTCCCTGCCGGAAGTTCAAGGCATCAAGACTTGAAGAAGAAGACCCAGTCCAAGCTAGACGCATTAGCTCACCCTGAATTTCCGATGGAGTGAAGACTGGCTTGATCTACTGCTGAGTCGAAGTTGACGGAACGTTTGCTGCATTCACAATAACAAGGGAAAACATAAAAGTAGGGGGTCAGTACAACCACACTTACTGAGTAGATATCATCGGCTAACTCAAAATAGGGAACACTATATATCAATAATAATGTAAATCAACTACAATACTCAACATGTAGCAATAGCAATTACTTTATCATAACAATTTCCGTCAAGTTCACACATGAGGTCTCAAGCCTCAATACCATACTCATTTGGGAATTAAGTTCATTAGATTGAGTTATTCATTATCTTTCAAGATTCATTATCTTTCTTCCTCTTGTGTCGGTACGTGACACTCGCTCCTCTATTACTATCCTGGTGTCGGTACGTGACACTCCGATCCTCATATTCATTCTATCCTGGTAACCGGAACGTGGCACCCCCCGTCCATATTCTATCCTGGTGTCGGAACGTGACACTCCGATCCTCATATTCATTCTATCCTGGTACCCGAACGTGGCACCCGATCCATATTCTATCCTGGTGCCGGAACGTGGCCACTCCGATCCTCTATTCTATCCTGGTGTCGGAACGTGACACTCCGATCCTCATATTCATTCTATCCTGGTACCGGAACGTGGCACCCGATCCCCTAATTCGTCAAGCCTTCTTTTACACTAAGGCATCCTCATTCTCATTATATAATTTATCAAGCCTTCTATCATACTAAGGCATCATCAATCTTATTATATATATATCAAGCGAATTAGGGTTCTTCTTTCAAGATTTGGGATTCAATAGCTTCATCATGCTTGTTAATTAATCACAATCTCATAATCATAATCATGCAAGCATACAATTTAAGCACATAGACAGGTTTACACACCATCAATCATATCATACACTATCAAGAGTTCACTACGATTATCGTAACATAAAACCATAACCTACCTCCACCGAAGAATGGAATCCACAAGAAATTTCCCAAGCTTGCTATTCTCCTCAACTCAATTCGATCGATCTGCTCTCCTCTCTCTTCTGTTCTTTCCTCTTTTGTTTTATTCCAAACCCTTTTCCTTTACCCTAATTAATCATATAATTAAGTGTGAAAAAGGACAATAAAACCCCACTAATTCACTTAAGGTTACCCCTTTTAACCCCTAGTAATTAGACTTATTAATGTTACCCCTCAATCTTTATATTAAGGAAGAATAGTCAAAAAAACCCCTTAAAACGTGTGGAGAAATCCTAAACTGTCTGGGACTGCGTGACCTGTGACGGGCCGTCGTGCCTTAGCGAAGTCCGTCACGGTGGTCGTCGCACCTACCCAGAATCCCGTCGTTACCACGGACGCTGTGAGGTCCGTCACGCCTTGACGGTCCGTCCTGCACGTCCGTCATGGCGGTCAGAACTCGTTTCTCGAACCAAATTCTCAAACGTTGAAGTGTTTTGCAACGGAACCTCACGACGTTCGTCGTGGATTGACGGCACGTCCTGCAGGTCCGTCACAATTTACAGAGAGTCGATTTTCATACCCAATTTCAGAATTCTAAGTGTCATGGGACGAAACATCCATGACGGGCCGTCGTGACTACGACGGTCCGTCACTACTTCCGTCGTCCCAACCTTTTTTCCAGAATTTCAATCTGCTGCTCAAAACGACTAAACAGGTCGTTACAGATATAGTACACAATATATTTTTAAAAAATAGAATTTTGAATGCACAAGCAACTAACAAAGGGGGAAATCAAAATTCTACGGAGAGAATAGATTGAATCTTGATATGTAGTATAAAGCTATAATAAGCTCATAAAAATAAAAGTAAAATAAGAAGTTGAAAAAAAAAATGAATCATGCGCACACCATTCTTCCAAGATCCATTCTATTTTTTTTACTAGTCGACAACGTAATTACATGCTATCAAGCACAAATTACATTATAAATGAATAGTCTAGAATTGTACCTATGAGAAAATAACCCCCTAAAATGATCTAAATATCATAAAAAGATACATGTCTTTTCCCTTAGATCCAATTTTTCATGTGGAGAAATGATTATGGACAAAAATTGGCACAAACCGAATAGTTAGAAAAAATACTCAAATAAAATTTTGTTTTTTCCACAAGTCATGGAATAACATTAGATTGGTTTTTAAAAAACACTGCATTAATTTGGAAATATATTATGAGGTATCATATTTATCGTAATGATTCCACAAAATTCACTTTTCGTGCTTAAATATATGAAACACATACTTTTATTGACGAAATATAAGAATTCGTAGCAAAGTTTTGTGCATTAAATTTTCCCACCAAAAAATTATTTGGCGCCATTTTGTTAAGAGTGTTAGTCACTAATTTAATGCTATTGGTGACACGTTATTTCGTCACTAATAGTGTATGTAATTCATGACAAACTACGACATGTATTTGTCACTAATTATTCAATTTTAGTAACAAAATTTACTTTTCGTGCTTAAATATATGAGATACATACTTTTAGTGACAAAACATAAAAATCCGTAGCAATGTTTTGTCCACTAAAGTTTCCCACAAAAATCAATTTGGCGTCATTTGTTAAATAGTGTTAGTCACGAATTTAAAGTTATCAGTGACACATTATTTCGTCACAATGATGTATCTAATTCATGACAAAATATTTTTAGTCTTGTAATTTATAAAATTTTTGACACAAATAAATTTCATCTAAAATATATTGTTACAATATCGATAAATTAGAGTTCGTAGTTAAATATTATAAATTTTAGCTATGAAAATTTATATTTAATTATGACATTTATTTTGTCACTGATAATATAAATAATTGGTGACAAATATTTTATTATCTCTCATCAATCAATGATTTAGTGACATCAAAAAAATTGTCCCAAAATATGTATGGTGTTAAGTAGCAACGACTTAATATCCATACATTGCTAGTTGATATTAATGCATCGCGAAAATTCATGCATCGCGAGTTAATATTAATGCATCGCGAAAAATCATGCATCGCGATTCGATATCCATGCATTGCGGGAAAAATAATGCATCACGAATTGATATTCATGCATCGCGGAAAATCATGTATCGCGAGTCGATATTCGTGCATCGCGGAAAATCATGCATCGCGGGTTGGTATTCATGAATCACGGAGATGTTCATGCATTGTGGAAAATCATGCATCGCGAGTTGATATTAATGCACCGCGAAAATTCATACATCGCTGAGATATTCAAGCATTGCGAAAAATCATGAATTGCGAGTTGATATTCATGCATCGTGGAAAGTCATGCATCGTGGAGATACTCATGCATTGCGGGAAAATTTCATGCATCACGAAAAGTCATGCATTACGGAAAATCAATCATTGCGGAGAAGAAGTCACACATTGCAAGAGAAAATCCATGCATCGCGAGAAGAGAGTCATGCATTGCAAGAGAATGAATTCACGCATCGCGCAAGAAAAATCATGCGCTACAAGAAAAGCAAATTGTGCATCCCAAGAGAAATATTTACCAATCAACATCAACTGCATCTTTAATTTGGCAAGAGTAAACACCATGAAAATCATCGAAGACGACATCAAGGAAAATATCAGCCCACTTTATCAACTTTTATTTATTTTGACATCAAATGAAGAGTGTATTGAAGATTACATCGCAAGCATAAGACATAAGTTTTATTTGCTTTACATCCAACCCAATGGAGTTGACGTCAAATATGGAAAGAGAACAACTAAGTGTCAACATGGTAAAACACGTTGTTTCCCATTTGAATTGCATTTTTATGCTAATGATTTTAGCTCAGCCTTTGTCGAGAGCATATGGAAGGATGAATTTAAAAAAAAAAAAAACCACAGGTGTGGACAACATCAAAATGGATGCAACACAATGTGGAACCTTTTCTTAGCAACGAACTGGGACATAGTCCAAAGAGGAGTGTCAAACTCTTAGGACGCGAGCAGAGGAGCGACTTCCACCACAATCAAACCACACCACTGTCACAAGTCATGTGAGTTTTTCTTCAGATTTCTTGGCTTCGGTCTCGCATCCAGAAATATTGGTCTCTGCCGGAAGCAAGTTTCCAATCCAAGTGATAATACACCAAGAGCTTTGGAAATTATGTCTGTGTAATTTCTTAATTATGGGTGTGAAGTGCACCACATTCATGGCTAAGAGTTTACAAGCCTCCTTTTCATACTCGACTTAATTTGTCATTTTTTCAAAACCAAGGGTTATCTAGCATAATAGATCTCCTTTTCAACCAATCGGGTTGAACTACAAACAACCTGATTTCTTAAGTTTAAGGATATGTAGGCAGACTCAATGTTGAAAACTCGGTTGTATTCCAACATTTGCTCATAAATCTTATTCTTGAGCATTTTGGTCCCTTCATAATTCGGCATGGAGATGACTTTTGAATTCTTTCGAAATCATGCATTAAATCGAGCGTATTGAACTACAAGTAGCCTGAATTCTCATATAGCCTGTGATATGTAGGAAATTTATTTTTGGAGTTCGGCCATAACTCTTAAAGTTCGTACAAAATCCCTCTCCTAAAAATGATTATGTTGGGTTTTGGAAGGTGTGAATGGAAAATGAAGAGTTGTGACTTTTATAAAGAGTTGTGACTTTTATAAAAGGTTGAGACTTTTATGAAAAGTTGTGACTTTTATGAAAAGTTGCGACTTTTATGAAAAGTTGCGACTTTTATGAAAAGTTGCGACTAAGATGGAAAGTTGTGACTTTTATGAAAGATAACAACCTTTCCGAAAGATTGTGACTTTTCCAAAGATTTGTGACATTTCCAGTAAGGCACAATAAGATTCTTTTTGCACTACCCTTTGTTCTATGAATTGAGAGATTTTTCTCATTTTATTAATATATATAATATAGAATTTTCTCGACTTCTACTACTACTACTAAAGCTAGTATTCTAAGTGTACTTTGTTGCCGTTGAGTGGCTCGCTGACACCAACATTTTGAGTATCAATACACTGGTGATTGAGATCATTCTACCCTGTGAGGACATATTCCAAAGCAAACCTCGAATACTAGAGAGGAATAATTTCCTTAAGAGACACTGTGCATTCAGTGGGCTTGATCTTCTTTCTATTTTTCCAAATTCTGGTATGTATTAAAAAAATTAGATTTTTTAATTAATTTAAGTTCTTCTATTCTTTTGTTCTTCATTGGTTCATTAAACTTTGGTAACTTCGTGTTTCTGCAAAGTTTGTTGAAATCAGTAAGATTGTTTAGACACATATTAACAACAATTCTTCTTTAAGAAAAATATTTGTATTTTTTCTAATCTGTTTCTGATTCTAGTTTCGCTCTTAGTTTCAATTTTCTAGTTGTGAAAATGTTCTTAAACTTTGTTGTCTTACAAATTTCTTCAAAATTTTGTTTTAAGTATGTCAGGAATACATGATGAACAACAATCTTAAGGAAATTATTATATAGTTAGTATTTTTTGTTTTCTACTGATCAAGAGAATCTGATCATGGAAGTAGAAGATGAATGCTTTACTTCTCCATAATTTGTTGATTTGTTTATCAAGGTCGAAGTAAAAATGTAACAGAAAAAATTTTATTTTTGTATTCCAATTATAGATGTAACCTTCTTATTATTAATTTAAGGAGGAAAACAGTTTCTAATGGTTAACAATTTCGATATTTATCATGTATGCCTTTGAAAAAAGTTTTGAAAATCGTATGGTTTTCGAATCAATTTTCCTTTGCAAATAGTATTGCCTTTAAAATTCACAAGTTTGCAGAGTGAGACATGCATATTTTCGTTTGATAAAATAGTATGTCAAAATGTTATAGTTGGAAGACTATTGGAAATGAAAAACACATTTCTATGTGATAATCTCAGAATATATTTTATTCTGTTAGGAATTAAAAGAAATTGTAGTTTTGTACTCCTCGTCAATTTGATTATGTCTGATTGTTATAGCATAAAAAACTTTTGTAGTTTTCTACTCTGAATAAATTGGATTTTGCAATTTCTTTGAAGAATATGAAACTTCACATGATAAGTCATTGTTGTACTTTTTATGCTCTATAAACTTCATTGTTAAATAGAAAAAAAAATGTACAAAATTTTGTCTTTATTATTAGCATTCTAAACACTAAGTGGTATGTCTACTTGTGATAGACGAGAAAGACCACTGACTTAGAGTTGGTGTGCCTCTATGGAATGAACTTTGATACTATGTAAAAATTGTCATATAGAATAGATACTCTATAATACTTTCGTCGAATAATATTTTCAAAAGAGGTTTCATATTATTAATTACATTTTGAGAGTCTGGAAAAATATGTGAAAAAACTATTTTCAAATACTTGAAAAATATTTTTGAGATCATATTTAAAATGTGGGAAATCTTTGTTCATGATTAGACTTGGTGTATAATTTAACTTTGGAGCAAAAGATATGAAATTCAATGATTTGTATTATTTCAGACCCACAAAATTCTTGGAGTATATTTGGTATTGTGGTTGTTGAGTTTCTTTATTACTAGTATATGGTGTGATTAGTATGAAACTACCAAATGATATATATAATTGTTCAAAATAATTGTGTTCTTTTAAGAAAAAATGTCACTTAAATGTTGTATTTTTCATGAAAAGATATGTCTATTAAAAAAGTATGTGCATAGACATGTATATTGCTGAATAGTCATTTGTTCTATTTTTGTAAAAGAAATATTTGGACTATATTGCCTTTATTGGACCCGATGAAACTTTTTTAATGGGTAGTTCTATAACACACAAATTGAAAGGTGATGACTCTAAACAATGTTTGTATCACACAAAATTGTAAGAAATAGGAACGAAATATTAGTGAGAAAAAGCTATCTCACGAAGAGCTTTTTGAACTCAATATTTTTATTTGTTCTTACTTGCTTGAGTCAATGTTTGTGACATGAACATTTGGGGAATGTCAACTACAAAATCTTGTAAGAACTGATCAACTTAGAAGTTTTGTCTTAACTTTGAGTACAATAAATAAAAATGTCAAGTTTTTGTGGAATCTAAGTATGTTGAGCATTCTTATAAATTTGTTGAAAGGATTATAATACCTTAGAATTGATTTACACTGACATTTGTGACGTGAAGATAACACCATCTCATGGTGAGAAAAAGTATATCGTTACTTTTATTGACAATTGCATTAGAAATGACTATATCTATTTGTGGAATGGTAAGGATGAAGCAATAGAAATGTCTAGACAATGAAATAATGAAGCTGAAAATCATTGTGGAAAAAAAAAAGAAGTGATAAGAATGGAGAGTATAGATCTCCTTGTGCAGACATATGTTTGAAAAGTGAAATTATCTATCAAACTACTAACCTATTCACCTCAATCTAATGAAAAAGCGAACTTTGAAAGAAATGATGGATGAATTATTTATAAGTTCGAGTTTACCACAAAACTTATGTGGAGGAACTATCCTTAATGCAAAAGGAAACAACAAAAAGTTGTCTTTTTAGAGAAAGTAATTTTGTTTGTTCAGGATACAATCTTTTCCATATGAGAAATGGAAAGGAAGAAAATTCAACTTGAAATATTTCAAAGTGTGGGTGTCTAGACAAAGTCCAAGTTCCTATTCTTAAAAGAATTAAAATAGGACCTATGATTGTGGACTATAAAATTAGACTTGAGTAGTCTAGAGAAGGGTCTAAAAGGCCTAGAAAAAGGAAAAAGGAGAAATTACTTAATAAAGAGATTCAGAGGCGTAGTAAATGTCAATGACATTTACTTCCTTGTGATATGATTTTGTAACATTTTTCTGTGCTTTGTAGACTTGTCCTTTGGACGATGGTGTCAATAGTGAATTGATGCAATCTTGAGCAACCATATTAATTGGAAGTAGTTGATCTTCTTTCAGAAAATAAACTTTTGGGTTCAAAGTGAATCTTAGAAGGAAAATAACAGTTGAACGGAATTGTTCACAGATATAAAGCAAAACTTTGTGTCAAAGGCTTTAGACAAATATAGTCTTTTGATCTTTGTCGATAT
>JAKWIY010001207.1:0-22500 GCA_027704805.1 Solanum corneliomulleri | reverse complement strand
TTAATGTTCTAGCATATTATGTGCTAAGAATTTTTAATTTTTCGCTAAATGTACCTTTTGACAATGCGATGAATAATGAATATGGACTTGTATAAGACCTCCGAGAGGTCAAGTACGCCATGTTGTTTCTTGTACGGTACTCCCCAAATCTGAGAAATATGGTATCAGAGCATGAGGTTTATGAAAGTCATTTTAGGTTCCAAAAGTCTCATATTGCTACGTCTTGTAGATTCTCGATCATCTGTGGTGAGTCGCGATACATGTTTGAGCGACAACCTATAAGACGATACAGTTTCCTTTCTTCATCATCTCATATCGTGCCATAGAACTTAACTCTATAAGATCTCTCTCTTATGTTTTCTTGTCCGGTAGTCTTTTAGATATGATGGTTTGGATGAGATGGTACTCTATGTTTGAGGGAGAAAAGGTGAGTTTTGATGCTTATCTTGGTTTTATTTGTTGATGAGTATGTGTGAAGGTGATTTTGGCATGCTTTGTTAATGTGATTCCAATTATTGCTATGTATGCGAAATATGGGAAATGATATGTTATGTGATATGATATCCCTTGTGTCTATATATGAGACCTACATGTATTATTTCAATATATCAACCCAAGCCGAAACCCATTATACTAATATTCAACTACGACTTTTACCACCATTAATCAAAAGGCCAAAATTTTCCTCAAATTATAATGAACGAGGATTCTAAGTTGTAGGAATGAAAATTCGTATTAGGAGAGCAATTAACTTACCTTTAGCAAGAGAAATTGTGAAAATCTTTTTGAAAATGTCATGGATTGTCGCCTAGCTATCAAGAATGATTTTTTTTCATAAAATAACGATTTTGGGTGTTTCATTGATTAATTCGCGACTAGCCCGCCAAGGTGGGGCATACCCCACCATAATGGACCAACCCAGGTGACATTAATCACTCAGATGCTCTGATGAGACAGACCTCACAATTTCAGTTCCAAGATATCATTTCACAATACACCTTCAACTAGGAAGTTCTTAAACAACCTGTCACGCCAAAATCAGTTTCAGAATTTTACTCGCCCAAATTATATTATGTAAAGCCGTAAATGATCCTAACGCCTCATATGCACTCACATGATTAAGCTCACATTTAAATCCCTCTTTCATTACCAGATTGTACTAGATCTCAACAGAATCACATTTCGTCAAAGTATGTCCTATGCTAGAAGTTTCTAAGTTAAACTCAAAAGTTCTCTAGCGCAAGTTTGTTGCCCATTGACTTTTCCATAACGATAGGAACAAGTTATGACATATAAGAAATAAAATGACTTCTAGTCATAGAAAACCCTCCCCCTTCCAGTCTAGTTATTCATCAAAAATCAACAACATTAATATAAATTTATCACAAATAATCAGTCTAAGACAAACAAGTATTTTAGCATGCAGAATGTGTGATCCTTCATTAAAATGGACAATCTAGTTTTCGTAAACAATGGTCATTATATCAACCGTTGATGTTTAATTAATAAATCAATAAGGCCATTTTACGTACGTACATGAGCTACAACATATTTTTTTTTTTAATCTATTTAACAGGGAATGATCTTTTAAAACATGGGATGAAAGCTTCACAATGTTATCAAGACAAATAAACTTTATCTTATATCAGACTATATACAATCTTCATATTTATCCCAATAATTTTTCATACACATCGACCATCTAGAAGAAGCACCTATCAAGATCAGAAAGTATTTAAATGATCCACCGCGTGGATGAATAAGTTCACAAATAACCGCATCCATACATAATAAAAATGTAGGGGGATCAATCACATATTTTATTGGTGAATTTTTTAAATTAACTTGTGTAGATAATAAATAAGAAACTCAACATTTAAAACAATCTTTACGTTATGAATGTCCAATTGTTTTTATTATAATCCATCTCAATATTATAAATTAAGGATGTCACACACAATAATTCAAAACTACTAATGTATTGGGATTAGTAAATATTTTATTTAATATAAAATGTGTTTCAATTGCACTTATATTTGTACAGTACAAGCTAGAAGCCAAAAAGAAGGGAACTTCTATATAACAAATGTTTCTCATAGATATTCTTGGTAATATGAAAATATTAAGATTCCTTTCTTCCATTTTCTTGATATGATAATCATTTTTATGAATATCATTAAAAAAGAATGAGTTTCTCCGAAATATTGGAGAAAATATAATCTTATCTATGATGACTTTATCTCTACTAGACAAAAATAAAATGATTTTTCTGAAACTCTTTATCATTTAAGTAAAATATCAAAAATTATGGTGCACTGGTAATTTGTGATTAAAGAATAAAAGGAAGAAGAAGAGGGAGAAGAGGAGGAAAAAAAGGAGGACGAAGAATTTCAATCAATATTTAAACAAATTTTATTATCTATTATTGTGCTAATATGAACAATACTATTAGGACAAAAATAGTATAGTAAGCTTTTTGAAATTAAATTCATAGTCTTAAAAATGATAAAATCAAACATTAAATATAATGTACATTAAAAAGTCTGAATTCAAAAGTTTTCATAAAAAAACCTAGGAAAGATAACTTTCAAAACTATTTAGTTTAATAACTAATATAATAATAATTTTTCTAAGAAAGATTTTCATTGTGTGTCTTGGGTATGAGCTCAAAATCTCAAAGGTAAAGAAGAGATTGCATTGGAGGACTTAATGTAGCATCTCCTGAGTTGACAAGTGTTGCATCATCTCCCAAGTTCACTTGTTGATGCCCATATAAATCTTCATTTGATCTTTTTCTCTTTTTTTCTTGCCACAAGAAAATTAAAAAACAATAATAATCAACAAAGGCAAAGATAATGAGTTGAAAACAACAACAACAATACCAATATATATATTAACTTGCTTACCAATGTTTGAAGGGATGTCATGTTGAGATAAGTAGTTAGCTTCTCCCCGATTCTTAATGTATACCCCATTATAAGATGTATTACATGTTCCAACTATATAAATTTTTTATCAATTTTTTATCCCGCACAAGTGGTTTACGTCTTCGTGTCACCTGTAAAATTTATTAATGATAGTGTAGAAAATAGTCAATATCATATGTATTCTAATATAATAATTTTGAGCTAACCTGAGATGTTTCTTCGTTTTATCCTTATTTCTTTGGTAATTCAGGATCTTTCCCATATACAACAAATTTATACACTTCTATCAAAGATCAAAACTTTTTATTTGTCACTACATGAAGGTAGATCTATTTTTAATAATTATTAAATGCTTATCACAAAACATAAAAGAAAATATACATAATCATTTTTGTTGGCAGGGAAACATGCAGATTATTCAAAAGGAATCTTACATAATCTATTATTAAGCCACCTAGACGAGAAATATTATTGATGATCAAATTTTGCCTTTTTTGTTCAAATGTATGAGTATGCATGTAGTGCATATTGTTTGGTACAATCTCATTCTGCCACCAAAACAATATGTATAGAATTCAAATTTATGCTATATCCATTCTCGAAAGATAATTATCTGTTCAAAGCGGCACTATCAACATTTTGTGATCAAGTGGTACAAGATATTGGAACATCAATATTTGATTTCTAAAAGATCAAAACAATACGATGAAGTGGTACACACACACACACACACACACACACACACACTTTTTTGGACTAATTTTTGGTTGTGCTAAGGGTTTATTAGAAACAACAACTCTACCTCAAAGGTAACGATAAGGTTCCTGTGCATTTTATTCTTTGCATATCCCATTTCGTTGGATTACACTAGGTTTGTTGTCTATATTATTATTGTTATTATTATTAGTAATATTATTCGCATGAAGTATTTAAATATTGTTGAGATACATATCGCATCTTTAAACTTTTGAGAAGAACATTTTTCTTGCTAGAAAAAAGAAATAACATTAGAATATTATTATGTATTAGTCAAATATTTTCATATATGTAATTAAAGGAAAAAAACAAACAACTTATAATTGGAGGAACTCTTGCTTGCAAGCGAACCTGAAAAAATATCTGTGTTAGCTTTTACTAGTGCAATAAAAGATATCGGAACGTTCATTAATGTTGTATCCTCATCACCATCAACTTGGTACTACTTATCCATATTCTATTCAAAAGTATGAAAAAAATAATCATATATTTTTAAAAATGAATAAATGTGTGGAGTAATTGAGAGGACGTTCAAAAAAATAAATAAAAATTGATCCCTTGCTAGGAATTTACATACACACACGCACACGCACGCCAACACAAATTATATATAGATATATACACACAAATACACTTATTTGGAGAATTTATTTTTTGGTGCTAAGGGTTTATCAAAAATAACTAATCTACCTCAAAGTTTCTGATAAGGTTTGCGTACACTTTATTCTTCTCATACCTCATTTCGTCAAATTACACTAGGTTTTCTTGTGTTTATATTATTATATAGACATGAGATATATAAAATTGTTGGTGTATGATCATATCTTTTCACTTTATAGAAGAACATTTTCTTCTTTCCAAAAAAAATCAACATTAAATTTTTGTTTAGGTATTCATCAAAAGATTGTTGTATATGTATAAAAAAAAAACTTATTATTACAGAAATTTTCAAAGCGAACCTGCAAAAATTCAATGCTTGCTTTTTTTCAGTGTAATAAAAGATATCAAAATGTCCATTAATGTTGCATCCGCATCACCATCAACTCGGGTACTATTTATCGATATTCTAGTTCAAAGTATGAAAAAAATAGTTACATATTTTGCAAAAATGGTAAATCTTGTGAGTAATGGATGAAAAGACTTTAAAAAAAAAGAAAAAATTCTTGTTTACTAGGACTTTACACACATGTAGGCGCGCACACCCACCCACACGTACACATATTTATATGAAAATATATAAATATATATGATAATGAAACTTTCATCCTAAATTAGACATTTTGAAAATAAGATCAATGATTTATGTGATATGAAAGTTTCATACTAAAATAGAATTTATTGTATATAAATTAATATTTTTTTGAAAACTAAATAAAAAGATTCTATTTCTAAGGAAAATGTTAACTTGAGAGATGAACAATTATAAGCAGGCTTATATTTTAGCATTCAAATCTTATTATACATAATCATAATACAAAGATGTTTATTCAAAGATTCATGCACAATTTATAATTTTATTATCCATTCGAACTTTGATGTCTTGGATATAATCATAAAAATTAAATGAGACGTCAAAACATGTTAGAGAAATTGTAATACTACTACTACTAGTACTATTATCTATATGTATTTAAATTACTATTTTACTTTTATTATTATTTATAGCACTTTAGGCCAATTAGTTTAGTTCAAATACATAAATGAGGACTCACATAGCCTATTTTATTTATTTTTGATTGAGACATAGTTAAATATTGTCGTTGTTGTTGTTATGCGACTTAGATTTTTAGCTTGAGGATTTTTTCATCATTCTTCCATAAGATAACTAATATTTAAAAACTTATTGCCAAACAAATGAAAATTTTGTGTACATGTCTTGCTAGAAAAAAAATTAAATACCTTATAATAAGTATATTAAAGAGTAAAGATTTTTGTAAAGCTTACAAATGAGACACCAGTTTGTGGTGCAATAGAAGATAGAGGAACTGTCATTATTGCATCTATACGTTCAACTTTGTGATGCTTATCCATTTTCTAGAAGAAAAATGAAATAAAAAGTTATTACCAAATAGATCAAAACATTTTTGTACATGTCTTAATTAAAAAAAACTAAACACCTTATAATAAGTATGTAAACAATAAAGAAAAATTTTCAGAGCTTACAAATGAGACACCACCCTGTGGTGCAATAGAAGATATAAGGATAGCCATAATTGCATTTCTACGATCAATTTTATGGTTCCTATCCATTCTCTAGTAGAAAATATGAAATTGATCAAAGTTGTAATAGAATATCAAAGATAAAGAAATGGTTGTTTTTCCATAAGTCTTATGATTTCAGTAACAAGTGCAATGATTTTCATGAGAAACTCAAACTTGTAGTAGAAACTTTTCATGTTAACATAATTTTTTTTTTTACTTTCTATCTTGTAAAGAAATTATTGTTTCAATGGTCACACAAGCTAATTTGTATTTTAATATATTTATCTATAACATAGTTCTAGGTGAGTAATAATAGTAAGTCAAGTACTCTATGTTAATTCAAAGTTTGTTAAATTTTCATCAAAATTACCATGCTTAGTTAGTAGGCATTTAGACATGCGAAATTCCTTGTAAATTTAAATCATTACATGAAAATCAGATAAGTGATTTCAGCTCATTGTTTTAAATTATGAGATGAAATTCTTCAAAAAAAATTGATTTGAGAATTTCATATCATGATTTCAGATTTTTCGAATACAAAATTTAACCCACAAATTTATATTTCATATAAAAAATTATGATAAAACTAAAGAACTTTTTGCGAGTATATGAAAGGACTAATGAAATCTAAACAAAAAGTGAACATGATGATATATTTAGTAATTCTATTGACCACGGTAAATTTTATTAAAGAGTACTTGAACAAAATTAAAGTTTACTACAACTCATTTTTAATGTTACCTTTTCATTGAAAAAAATTAAACATTGAACAATAAATATTTTTGTTTTTAGAATAACTTTTTTATAGTGTATTTTGTTTGAAGTTTTTGTCCTAAGTTTTGCTTATTTGGTATGGTTGTAAAAATGAAGAATTGGGATACATTCGATATTTCACAACATATGGTAGTTTTATATTTATGTGCCAAAAAGACAATTTAAAAAACCAAATTGAATGTAGAGAAAAGCTTGAACTTAATTTCATAAAATCATTTTATCTCACATGGTTGTCAATTAATCTATTATTTATTGTATGGATATAAAGAGTTCAAAAGACTTCCATATGTGGTGAGTCTAATTAAAGATATATGTTTTATTTCCTTCATAACCACACGGGTTTTGTACCGAGGTCATACCATACTAATTTTCTAAGTAATGTATGGTTTGAATTTGAAAAAAAATATATTTTTATATTTATAATACTTGAAAACAAATTCACTCTGAAAAATAAAAACATTCTTCACGCATCATAGGCATCAATTCTATAATAACTGTTCATTGTGTTATGAATTTTTTCTTGTTATATTTTAGAATACTCATAATCCCTTTTGGTTTAGAAAACCTTTTGACCAAATAGATTTGGAACTTAATGTTTTCCTTCTTGGATTTGGAGAACCTTTTCCTTATAGGTCTGGGACAACTGGAATTTATACATAGAGATACAGTTGGGGATTATAAAGCATGGTACATGACACAATGTAGTTTTAAAGGCTTGATAAAACTGTAAGAAGAAAACTTCTTTTCTTTCATAATGGAAAACTCCTTTGCTTTCTTCTTAGTGGAGTATGCCTGGTTGAACTGTTGGGCTTAGCAAGTGTGAATGGGAAAAGAAAAGAGAGAATATGAAAAGTGAGGGAACTATTTATGGAGGAAAAATGAAAGTCATTTGCAAAGTGCAAATGAAGAGTCATTTCTCCCATATCGGCAAAAGAAAGGGAAATTGTTGTCCTTATATAAGGAAACACTTCCATTACTTCTTGAAGAGCTAAGAATAAGATGCCCCCTCGCGCCGTCGTGTCGTTGCCTGCTCGGCCTCGGCTTCGGACCAGATGCTTTCTTTCTTTTCTTTAATTTTGTGGGATCTACTTCAACAAAATACTCCAAATATTGCTGAATTACCACGTGACCTCTTTTCTGCAGCCTTATTATCCTCTTCGATTCTCAACCTTACTATGAGATCTTCAACAGTCATCTCCTTGCGTTTATATTTCAAGTAGTTTTTGAAGTCCTTCCACAATGGAGGTAACTTTTCAACAGTTTGCGTTTATGTGATTGATTGATAAATTTTGTCCAGTTTTTGTTAAATCAAATCTGTTAATATTATCTCTTATAAATTTGTGGGTACTTTCTGAAAATCCGTTATTCTCCTAACAGACACATTTTTCTGAAAAGTTGTTACTTTTTCCAAAAGACACAACTTTCTAGATAAAACAGGTTTGAACAGATTTCTCTGAACACACACATTTCTTGCTGAAAATTGCTATAAAGGAAGTTAATTTTCATTTTTTCAAACACTGAAATTTTCCTTCTCTTCATATATTTTTCTCTCAAATAAATCAAAGTGTCGATCAACTGAGTCTGTGTGACTTGTTCCTGTTCTGAAGTTCGCTGAAGTTAAAGAAATTTAAGGTACCGCTATTCTTTAACAGGATTAATCTGTTTTGTCTGGGGAGAAATTAATCCATAACCTCGGGTACATTGAGGGGATTAAATTTCTTAAGGACACACAATAGTTTGTGGACTCAGATTATCTTGTATTCTATTTACTTTCTGTTTCATCTTATTATGTATCTGTCGTTTTAGGCTAACCTTATAATACAGGTTGAATAACAATCTTAAGAAATTTAGTAAGTTTCTGTATTTGAAGTTTTTGGAGATTAAAACCTTTATGGTTTTCTTCTCTGCTTGAATTTTTAAAATTCATTCTATTAACGATTAAAAGAACATAAAAACTTTATCATTAAATCAGAAACAGTCCGTGTAATGATTTGTTCTTTACTTTTAGTATTTCAAATACTTAAGTTATTTTCCATTTGTGAGAGAAAAAAGAAAAATGACTAATTCAAGTCAAACAAATGCTGGAACAGTAAACTGTAAATGCTGCAACAGGTAAGTGCTTGCTTGCAAAACATCGGTTGCACATAATCGTTCAAAATGCTGCCTTAGCGCCGGGTAAGAAACCTGCAAAGTTTTCTAGAGTCGACTTAAGAGATGGCAGCAGAAGATGTTCTTCTATCTCACTACGTTGAGTGTGCAGAAGTTCATTAATGAGAATGCTCCGTTTATGTCAGATGAAACTCCATCTGATGAATGATTATTGGTAACAAAAGCATGGACACACTCAGATTTTTTGTACAATATGTAAAGCAATGTCAAAAACCTCAAAAGAAGTCTGGGATGCTTTAGAAAAGAAGTACAAAACAGAAGATGCCGGAATAAAGAAATACATTGTGGCAAAATTTTTGGACTATAAGATGATAGACAATAAGATCGTCATCAACCAAGTTCAAGAATTGAAGGTCATAATCCATGATCTCCTTACTGAATGTATAAATTTATTTAATGCCTATTTAGAAATATTAAGTTTGTTCTTAACTACTCACATAATCTCTTAATGTAGGATGATTGTGAATGATGCTTTTCAAGTGGCTGCAATATAGAAAAGTTACCTCCATTATGGAAGGACTTCAAAAAAATATTGAAACATAAACGCAGGAGAAGGAGATGACTGTTGAAGATTCATAGTAAGGTTGAGAATCGAAGAGGATAATAAGGTTGCAAAAAGAGGTCACGTGGTAATTCAGCAATATCTAGAGTAAATTTTGGTGAAAAGAAGATCCCACAAAATTAAAGAAAAGAAAGAAATCATCTGGTCCAAAAAGCATCCTCCTAAGAATAAATTTAATGGAAACTTCAACTGTGGTAAAGATGGTCATAGGCTAGTGAATGTCGGGGTCCTAAGAAGGACAAGAAAAAGAAAGATCAAGCACACTTGGCTGAATCCAAAGGAGAAATGGACGATCTCTGGTGCAATGCTTTCATAATGTAATTGGTTGGAAATCCAAGAGAATGGTGGATAGATTCTAGTGCCTCATGCCATGTTTGTGCAACAAAGAATTATTTCTCTCATCATACTACCGCACCTACAGATGAGAAGTTGTTTATGGCAAACTCCGTTGTTGCAAAGGTGGACGGAACTACAAAGTTCTATTAAAGATGACATCAGGCAAGGTGGTGACTTTGATAGGTCTCATATGTTCCAGAATTGAGAAAAAATTTAGTTTCAATTCCAAGTTCTGACCAAGAATGGATTCAAATGTGTATTTGTTTCTGATAAAAGTAGTAATAAGCAAGAATAATATGTATGTAGGAAAAAGGCTACGTTAGTGATTGACCTTTTATAACTCAATGTAATTGCAGTTGATATGAATAAAGATTGTGCTTCTTCTTACTTGCTTGAGTTAATGCTTATGGCATGAACGTTTGGGACAAATTAATAACAAAACTTTGCGAAACTGATTAAATAATATTTACCAAAATTTGAGTGCAATAATCAAAATGTCAATTTGCGTGAATCTAAGTATGCTAAGCATCCTTATAAATCTGTTGAAATGAATTCAAATCCTTTAGAATTGATTCACACTGATAATTTGTGACATGAAGTCAACACCATCATGTGGTGGGAAAAAGTATTTCATAACTTTATTGACGATTGCACTAGATATTGTTATGTCGAATTTCTAAATGGTAAGGATGGAAACATGAAACAATAGATGCATTTAGGCAATATAAACTGAAGTTGAAAAGCAGTTAGATAAAAAGATCAAAAATGATCAGAATGATAGAGGTCGAGAATATGTACTCCATTTGCAGAAATATGTTTAGAAATTGGAATAATCCATCAAAACTACTTCTCCCTACACTCCTCAGTCTATGAATTGTAGAAAGGAAAAACCGAACTTTAAAAGAAAATAATGAATGTATTACTATAAAGTTCAGGTTTACCACAAAACTTGTGGGGGGAAGCTATCCTTACAGCAAATCAAATACTTAATAGAGTGCCTCACTCAAAGACAAATGAAATTCCACAGGAGAAATGGAAAGGTAGAAAACTCAACTTGAAATATTTCAAAGTGTGGGGGTGTCTAGCCAAAGTCCAAGTTCCTATACCTAAGAGGTTAAAAATATGGCCTAAGACTGTGGATTGTGTATTCATTAGATATGCCACAAATAGTAAGGCATGTCAACTTTTTGTTCATAAGTTCGAACATCCAGATATTCATGATAATATAGTAATGGAATCAGATAGTGCTAAATTTTTTGAACATATCTATCCATATAAAACTAGACTTGAGTCATCTAGTGGGGGGTCTAAACAACCCAGAGAAGAAACAAAAGAGAATGAAACCAATGAAGAAAGTCCAAGACGCAGTAAACATCAAAGGACATCTACTTCATTTGGATCTGATTTTGTAACATTTCTTCTTGAAAGTGAGCCTCAAAAATTCAAGAAAGCAATGTTTCTAGCGACTCAACCTGTTCAAAGCAAGATTTTGATAGTGAAATTGAATCAATCTTAAGCTATCATACTTGGGAGTTGCTTGATCGTCCTCCAAGGAACAAACCCTTGGGTCAAAATGGATCTTTAAAAGGAAGATGAAAGATGATGGAACTATGACAAATATAAAGCAGACTTGTTTCAAAGTTTTAGACAAAAAGAAGGTCTTGATTATTTTGACACATACCGCCAGTGACTAGGATTACATCAATTCGATAGGATATAATTGTTACTAGCTCTAGCTGCAATATACGGTCTTGAAATTCATCAAATGGATGTGAAAACAACCTTCTTAAATGGAGAGCTGGAAGAAATTTTTTACATAGAAAAGCCTGAGGGTTTTGTAGTTCCTGGTAAAGAAATAAAGTGTGCAAACTTATTAAGTCACTTTATGGACTAAAACAAGCACCAAAACAATGGCATGCGAAGTTTGATCAAACCATGTTGTTGATGTGTCAAGATGTGATAGTAGATATGTGTTATCTTTAATAAGTTAGTGATTTGTGGCCATTTTATGAGTGACATGGTTAAAATGAGCAAAGACCTTGCTAATATAAAAGTTACAAAGCGTCTGCTCGCTAGTAAATTTGATATGAAAGATTTAGGAGTTGCTGATGTGATATTAGGAATTAAAATTCTTAAAACTCCTAACAGTCTGGCATTGTCTCAAACTCATTATTCTCAAAAGATACTTGAAAAATTCAAATATTGAATTTTAAAAGGGCAAAGACTCCAATTGATGTAAACCTTCATCTTGCAAAGAATAAAGGTGAGTCCGTCTCAATTGGACTATGCTAGCGTATTGGGAAGCTTAATGTATGTCATGAATTGTACATGACCAGACATAGCTTGCGCTATCAGTAACTGAGTTGATACACAAGTAATCTATATCAAAGTCATAGTTGGCAATGAAGATAGTTTTGGGATACTTAGATGACACTCAAATCTATGCTTTTTACATTACAACAAATATCCAGATGACACTCAAATCTATGCTTTACATTACAACAAATATCCCAGCCGTTCTTGAAGTATATAGTGATGCAAATTGGATTACTGGGTCAAATGAAACAAAATCCACAAGTGGATATGTTTTTACTATTGGTGGAGGAGCAATATCTTGGAAATCCAAACAAACATGTATAGCTCGCTCTACAATGGAGTCTTAATTCATTGCTTTAGACAATGCAGGTGAAGAAGCTAAATGGCTCCGAAATTTTTTAGAAGATATTCCATTTTGGCCCAAACCAATGCCCCCTATATGCATACATTGTGATAGTCAAGCTGCAATAGGAGGGCTGGAAGCATTATGTATAAGGTCAAGTCTCGTCACATAAGATGAAGACATAACACTGTGAGACAACTACTCTTTAGAGGAATATCACAATTGACTATGTGAAGTCAAAAGATAATAATGTCGGATCCACTTACAAAAGGCCTAACTAGAGAGGGAGTGGAAATCATCGACGGGAATGGGACTATGGCCGAGAACATGTCATCGTGGAGGTAACTCTACCTAGAAGACTGGAGATCCCAAGATCTAGGTTCAAGGAGATAAAACAAAGTCATTGATGACGGTTCAACATTGTCAAGAAAAAAATATTATTTTATGGTCCATTCTCATGATGAGACAATGTTTAGTAACCTGGATAAAGACATAAGGACTTTTTAATGGTTTCTAAGTTTGATACGGGGAATATCAAATGGTGTATCTATGGGATAAACACATTTAGAAATCACCTATGTAAGTGTGAAGTGTAAGCCGCTTCAAGGAGAATCCAGTAAGGCCAGTTCTTTAAGCACTTACTATCCAAGATGTGTTCATGGATGAAACGAACAAAACAATGAGAACAAGAACAGTTCAAGGGTTGATTGTGTGACATATGTTGTCTAGGTATACACCAAGCTCGACGGTTCAAAAGATTTCAAATCTATCGATTGATCGAGTATATCCGATGTATGTTCACTACGGAAGTTTAAAGGGAAACCTACTTATCCAGATGCGATTAACCTTTACCTGGAAGACACACAAGTTTTTTCATGCATATGTTTTAACAATAGCCTTCCCCATTCATGTGGAGGATTGTTGGGTTTAAAAGGTGTCAATTGGAAATGAAAAGAGAGAATGTTAAAAGTGAGGGAACTATTTTGGAGGAAAAATGAAAAGTCTTTTGCAAAGTGCAAATGAAAAGTCATTTCTCTCCCTATCGGAAAAAGAAAGGGAAATTGTTGTCCTTACATAAGGAAACACTTCCATTACTTCTTAATGATCTAAGAAGAAGATGCCCCCTCGCGCTGTCGTCGTCGTCGCTCGCTCGGCTTCGGCTTTGGATTTGGATTTGGCAAATGATGTGATTGATTGATAAATTTTTTGGACAAAATTTATTTAATCAGTTTTTGTAAAATCAAATAAATCCTATTAATATTATCTCTTATAAATTTGCGATTAACGGTAATGTAACATCCCAAAAAATCGTTACTTTCCAAAATGCCATTATTTTCCTAACAGACACATTTTTTCTGAAAAGTTAATATTTTTTCCAGAAGACACAACTTTCTCGATAAAACGGGTCTGAAAAAATTTCTTTGAACAGACACGTTTCTTGCTGAAAATTGCTATAAAAGGAAGTCAATTTTTGTTTTTTCAAAGACTGAAATTTTCCTTCTCTGCATATATTTTTCTCCCAAATAAATCAATGTGTCGATCGACTGAGTCTGTGTGACTTGTTCCTGTTCTGAAGTTCGCTGAAGTTAATGAAATTTGAGGTACCGCTATTTCTTTAACAGGATTAATCCGTTTTATCTTGGGAGAAATTAATTAATAACCGTGGGTACAATGAGGGGATTAAATATCTTCAGGACACATAGTAGTTTCTGTGGACTCAGATTACTTCTTGTATTCTATTTACTTTCTGTTTCATCTTATTATTTATCTGTCGTTTTAGGCTAACCTTATAATACAGGTTGAATAACATGAACTTCATTAAATCCTTATATTATTTTTTGTTATTTGTTATTTGTTTGTGATTGTGTGCTAGTTAGTTCTCGATATTCTCACAGAAATAAATAATGTTATATGGACTAAAATTATCTTGAAGAGCTTACCATTGTTTACATGAATTTAGGGATTAACTAAGAAATGGCACAATTGGATAATAGATATTAGGCTTATTAAATAACCTTTAATACTATTATTTAAAATATTATTAGTCATATAGTTTATGAGTCCTCAAATTGGACTCATCTAGGGCCTTATATTAATGCAAATAGTGTCCTCGATTGTTTATTTTATCTCGATATCTTATAAAAAACCTAAGTTTCACGTATTTGTTTATTTGGTAGGAGCGTGGACACTTAGGCGCTAAATGGAAGAAAAAGGGAGAACAAGAGCTGAAGATGCAAAGGTGTGCATCGCCAAGCACACTTGGTGATCCATCGAATATAAAAGTTTTGACTTATATTACAGCAAGTGATCCCTAAAGGAAGTAGATCAAAAGGCGACAAAAAAGAGCAATCGAGGATTTGTTGATCATCTCGGCAAACAAGAATATTATTGCCCACCGATCAAGAACACAAAGACAAGGAAGGCATTGTGCAACTAGCGACAAACTGAACAAAGGGGGATTCCCCAAATCACGACTATCTACGCAGAAAACATTCTCCAGCACCATTCTGAAGTCTATAAATAACAAACGCTTTAATTATGATAAATAAAATTAGAGAGTAAAACAAATTTACACTTGATATTTTATTTCAGAAACTTTCTTCGTTACATTTTCTCTCAAGTATGGAGAGGATTTTGTGGAAGATTGAACAAAGAAGTTCTTCCAATTTTGGGAGTGGGACTTCTCCATTTACCTTTTTTTTTGTACTTTTAATATTAATTTCTTACAGACACTTGATTTCTTTATCATTTTAAGTAAATTAGTTTGTTGGTGGATGTATGGCTAAAAAACCCTATTCTTGGGGTGTCATTTAGAAGTTATGGGTTTGATTAATTTGTTGGGTCCTCTTTCTTGTAGCTTAGATTGAATTTTAATGGTAATATCACCTAGTGGTTGTGATAGTGTCATAGAGAATTTGACTATAGGCTAGTGTGGTTGAGAACGAGCTAAAATAAAAAAAAACAAAGTATCAAAGAATCAAAATGACGCTGCTGCCAGGGAGTGTTGTCACGTAAAAATGTAGTTACTTATAATTTTTAGTTCTTTGTAACTTACCTTTTACTAATTTTTCTTTAGTTTTGTGTGATTGTGTATTGATACAGAGTAATAAGAATGGAAGACCAATGCAGACTTCACACATACCATCCCCTCTTCAAAGTGTTAAACCTTAGGGAATACATCATTACCTTTAAGAAAGTAGGGGATGATACTCTTAAGGATGTGTGGTTGAAGTTTCAAAAAGTATTAGCACCATGCCCATCTCAGGGGATGATCAACAAGGCTTAACTACACTCCTTCTACAGGTAGAAGTATCATTGATCAATGCTTCCTAGGCGATATGCTTCTTAACCCCTATGATGTGGTAGCCACAACCTTTCATAATGTAGCTAGAACTAACAAAGAAAATCAAGAAAACCTCGAGTGGGATTCATTTGTATCCCAAGTAGACATTCTATCCAAGCGACTGAAGGAGCTAGTAACACAAGATAAAATGCTGAATGAGCTCAAAGATAACATAGAAATGTTGTTTGAGACAAAAAATAAAAACTATAACCATTCATCATTAAGATGATCAAATTATTGAGTTGATATCATCTCGTCATCCACCATTCGCGAGAGCCTCGCCTAACTACACCATGGGTGAATTCGAAGATGAAGAATAAGTGTTGATTGGCATCGTACCACAACGATAACTATTGCGTTGTTTGGGAGGCAACCCAAAACCCTTTTAAGTATTTTAAATATCTTATTTAAAATAAGGGTGTTTTGATTTTTAGATTTATGAGTGGAGGGATTCTAAAGGGAACAATTTGAGGCACACAAATTGCGTTGTCGAAGAGCCAACTTGATTATTGATTGAGATAATGTACGCTTTTTATCTCTTCAAATCAGCTGGAGGTTCTGTACGACTCAGCTAAGGAAAGAATCACTTGGCCTATCGCCAAGTAGCTGAGCACATATTTAACTTACGTCTCCAACGGAATGAGATCTTAAAATGTTGTATAAAATCACTGCCTTTAATCCTCCTCAATTTTTACATTACTCCCATTCTGGATTTTAGTCTTTAATAAATTATGGTATCTCATAAGTATTTGTAGCTGAGTAATTATTGCTTGAATCAAGATCTATCTATCGGTTTGTTACCTAAATTTTTATCAGATCAGCAGAAGAGGTTAGTTCTACATGACCCTCCTTCAATTATGATATTTGTTATCTAGAGATATGTTTTTCCCGAGTAAGCTATGCTGAACTTTTGATATGCGAATGAGTAGAAATCTGAAACCCTAGGCAACAGTTGTGTGAACCCAACTATGAGTTGAGTAGAGAATTTTGTAAATTCTCTTTGAAGGGTTGTGAGGTGTATTTTAGGAAACTAGCATGACAAATAGGGCATCATGTAGTCTGGCGAGCAAGATCAGGCCCACTGGGACACTCGACAGTCACTCAAATTGATTGAGTCATAAGTGGCATAGTCTTCACTTTGAATGCGTGTTACAGTCGGCGTAGAGAGTTTTACCGCTGAATATTAGATATAGTTTCCCAAACTTATTTGGTTACATACCAACCAAACCCCAATTGAATCCTACTAAACAACATTTGTATCTTCTTATGATTGCAGGTATAAACAGATCTAAAGTTGTAGAAAAACTAACACCTCTTTAAGGAAAAACAACTAAGCGTACATAGAATGCACAATATGTACAAAGGGAGGCAAAATGAAGAAACATACTTCAAGTAGCAATGGAAAAGAGAAGAAGATTCCACAACCAAAATCATCAAATAGGGCAAAGAATGATGCATTCAAAATTATTCCTGAAGAAAAACACTTATCCATAGATAGGGTGATTGATATATATCCTAAAATTATGAGCACAATGAGGTTTCATCACCTCCAGCTTTTCACTAAACCATGTGGCTCATACATTCCAAGTTTGGTTCGGGAGTGTTACACATCATATAAATCTCTATGTCCATCAGGAATGAAACATGTAGCAAAAATCAAGCCAATCGATTCTTTATATGTACAGGGGATGCCGGTCAGGTATGACCTCGACAGTATTAATGTTAACTTAGGTCGTCCTAAACACATGGAGGAAGCATGCAAACACCTGTCCAATGAAATATCACTTGATAACATGAAATATTTTTTAGCTCCCCTAATTTCAGATGATACCCCAAATTGGTTGAGAGTTGGCACAACAATTAAAAAGAAAATCCTGAATGTAGCACCTCGATATGGGTTTGGTTTTGGTAGTAGCTCAATCATTCCTTCGCAAAATGAATATATCCTACGGCCTGGAAGGGTCACATGCCTAGGCTACATTATTGAAAGAATTCAACTCAATCTTGGGGAGATCATAAATTCTGAGATGCTCATGCGCTCAAAATGATGCAAAACTTCACTTTCTATGGTGGTACTAATAACTAAACTGTGCAAAAAATCATAAGTACCTAAAGAAGCTAAGAGGGATATGGAAATCACTCCTACATCATTCACCAACATTAGAAGAATCGAAGCAGAATACCTTCCGGATCTAGAGGAGAACAGGTTAAAGGGAACGGTGTCAAAAACCCACCCAATTGATGCTACATGGAAAGTTCCTACTACTATTAGAAATAAACCTACTGCTATCATCGCACCTCACGTTTACGTCACACAAGCTATGCTTTACCAAATAGTACAACTTGCTCAGTCTGCAGATCATCAGATAACTGCCCTAGAAACCTCTATTTTAGGAATGATCCAGATTGCTCTCACTACTGTTGTTACACCACTAAAAACAACTATTAATGAACTTCAGGCAAGAATGGCAGTGTACGAACGTAACCAAAGAACCACTGATAAGATAACAACATAAAAGGATGTGATCATGGTAATGAAAAGTAAAGTAGAGTAGGTGAAGTCCATTATGATGTATCAACAATGGCTAAACTTGAACGATAGGCTCTGACAAAAAGCTACATCCTTGATGACACACCCAATACTACTGACAAGGAACCAATGAGATAGAACAAATCTTGATTGGGGTAGTAGTACTAGTTTCTATCAGGAGTAAACACCGTGCTATCTTCAATGGGGGAAAACAAACCAACACACTGAAAAATAACTTGAACAAGATTTCTTTCCGTACTCTCTGTTCCATATATCTTTGCATTAACTTCTGTGTATTATATGAACTACACTTGAGGACAAATGCTTTTATTTGTGGTGGGTTGAGTCCCTTTGTTTTGTTAAGCTTAATGTTTGCATGATTTGAGATGGGTTGTTCTATATTAGATTGTGTTTTAAATGTTTTTTTGCGGATTCTTGAGCATATGGATCTCTATTCTGGGTCCTAATTTCAAGATAATTTTGACCCTTCCGAAAAATTCACTTTTAAAATTTTTCCACCTATTATGATGAAAGTGGTTGTTCTTGTACATATTTAAGTCTTGGTTTCGATCAATACCGATAAATTTAAAAGTTCTTTCAATCTAACAAATATGATTGTACAGTTACCATAAAAACAAATGAAGTTACATAGACAATATGTGAACTCTTAGCATCTCGCAGTCATTAGACAATTATTGAATTGATTCTTTTGCAATGACCATTGTACACAAGCAAAAGTGTGTTGTCTCATTTTACTTAAGTATCGATGCCTTATGTCATGAGATTACTTTGAACCTTGCTTGAATAAACATAGAATTTACCACGTTAGTTAGTATGATTAGTTAGGAAGGGGTTCTATTGAGATGATCTTAGGATATAATCAAAGAGAGTAAGCTAACTTTGACATATACCTTTTTAATGGCTTACCCGTGAGCATGTGAAACTAAGTTGAACACCCTTTGATCCTTACCTCTTCTTTGGAGAAAACTCTATGTAACCCAGACCTTATGTTATCCTTCACCTATAATGTTCTTGAGATGTGATATAAGGGAATAGACAATAGAGACCAATAGACTAAGTTGGGGGTGTGGTAAGAAGGGAAAGGAGAAGTCAAGAAGTACAAGAAAAGTCTCACAAACACATGGTATTGCAGAGAACTGGAAAACCTTCATACATAAAAAAAAGAGAAGAATGAATAAGAAGGTTGTGGAATGAAAGCACAAAAAAAAAATCAGATTTCCAAGCAATCCAAGGAGAACAATGAAAAGATGACTTCAAAGGCACATTACTAAGCAGTGATGAAGGAAGAAAGGGGATGTGTTGAGAAAATCACATCTCATTGAGAAAAAATCTACCGAGCATAAATGATTATACCTTTGCACGCAGCCCCCATTACATGTCTTAGAAAGACATTTTTTATCTTGAGTGAACGAACAGAAAGTCTGTTGGAAAATAAGGGCAAATCTATGGATGAAAACATCCATCGTGTCCTTCTTTGTGAGTGTGAGCATTTCATCAGATTTGTGACCCTAAGTTAATAAATATATGCGTATGAAAATGGAATCGTTCTTTTTGTAATGGCATGTAGATATTTTTGTTGATCATGAACTCTCATTAGTAGCGAGTATTGTGAGCTCGGGAATCTTTTGTAATGGTGTGTCAGAACTTGAATATTTTAGTATACAACTGAGATATGCATGAGTAATTTGAGTCTTTTTGTGCAAATTAATGATTGAGTCTTGTGTAGCACTATTTGAGACATCTTACTTAAACGGCTGAACTTATGTTTTACTTGAGGAAAAGCAAAATATTAAGTTGGGGGTGTTTATGAGTTCCTCAAATTGGATTTATCTATGGCCTTATTTTAATGAAAATAGGGTCCTTAATTATTTATTTAAACTCAATATCTGATAAAAACTCCTAAATTTAAAGTATTTTTGGATTTGGTAGGAGCACGGACACTTAGGGGTAAAAAGGAAACAAAACGGACAAAATAAGCTGAAGATACAAAGGTGCGCATCGCCAACCACACTTGGTGATATGTCGAATAGAAAAGTTTGCCTTCTGTTACAAGTGAGCCTTGAAGGAAGTGGATCAAAAGGTGACGAAAAGAAGCAATCGGCTCTTCGCTGATCATTTCTACGAAGCAGAAGATTACCGTCGATCGATCAAGAAGACATATATAAGGAAGTCATTGTGCAAGCGGGGATGAACTCAACGAAGGGCGATTTAGTGAATAATGACTAACTTCTCCAAAAAGATTTCCAGTACAATTCTGAAGCCTATAAATATTAAAATCTTTTATGATTTATATATAGAAAATTAGAGAGTAAAACAATTTTACACTTGATATTTTATTTTAGAAACTTTTTTCATTAGTTCTGTCTAAATTTGGAGAGGTCTTTGTGGAAGCTTGAAGAAAGAAGTTCATCTTCTAATTTTGGAAGTGGTCATCTCCATTTACCTTCCTTTGCTACTTTTAAGATTTAATCTCTTATACCCACTTGATTTCATTATCATTTTGAGCATATTTGATTATTACTTGATACGTGGCTAAAAACCCTTATTCTTAGAGTGTGATTTAGCAATTATGGGTTTATAGTTTCAAAAAAAAATCAAACAATGTCTTTGTGCTTTCTTGAGGAAGAAGTCCTAAAACTAAGACCACTATATTGATCTCCTAAGCAGTGGGTCGATATGCCGAGAGGTTGAGCCCTAATCCCATACCCAAGCACTCTTATCGAATGAGTGAGTCTGGATAAGGTGTAGGCTGGATAGTTTACACGAGTCGTGTCCGAGAGGAAAAATTTGATATGGGGTAAGTTTCCAAAGAGGGAACTTGCATTCACCTAAATTTTAGCCTAGTCACCATTGTCCTTCAAAATTAGCTACCAAAAGCATGTACCCACCACTTTTATCTTCACATATAGCGATCACACCCCAAGAACTTTCTCCCATATTTGATTTTCCTTTTTATTTTTCTATTCTACTACTTGTAACAAAACCCCTTTTCAATAATTGACACTTTGGTGTCACAAAATAATTTTTTTTGTGTCAATATTTGAAAATGTCTTAAACTATCACTATTTAGAACGGAATTCTAAGTAGCTACTACTTTCACTACCACTCCCTTGGGACACGACCCTAACCCTTGCTTGGGTTACTATTATAGCTTCAATTCGTAGACACTCAGACTGTAGGCTAGTGTCGTTGATCACAATCTAAAGCTAAAAACAAAAATAAAGCATCAGAGAATCAATTCTCAATGTGTTGCATTTTTTATGGAAAACTTCGTTAAATAAGCTTAAAAATATAACGTATGTCCTTAATTGGAAAATGTTTAATTAGACTATTTACCTTTTACCGTGTTGGTTTTACCTTATTTGGAAAAATATTCATAAAGGTACTATTATATATAAAACTTCATATTTTAAAGGATGATTTGGAACCTAAATATCAATCCATTCCATATTTTATTTTAGTGAAACTACAGCATACAAATTGAAACGGAAAGAGTACATATTTGACATATTATTCGATGTATGACATATTTAAATAATGTTGTTTCAATACAAGTCATACTTTTACATATAGAGAAGAATATTTTTCTTTATTTCATCACACAATTAACATTAGAAGTTACTCCAAGAATCCATCAAAATATTTTTGTATATGACTTGAAAGAAAACAAACTAAAAACTTAATAATTGGAGATAATTTTGAAAAGCTTACCTCTAAAACATTGGCTATAGATTCATTATGTGTCATAAAATATATTGGAACTTCCACTAATATTACATTCTTATCATCACCATCTTTACGTTGCTTATCCATATTCTAAAAGACAATATGAAAAAAATATATAGATATTTAGTAAAACAAAAAATTGTGTGAAATAATAGAAGGTTTCTAAAAAAGATAAAAAATTACTCACTTGCTACTCATTTATGTGGATATATCAATCAATATTTTAAGAACATAATCTAAGAGATAGAAGACCTAATGTATAAAATAAAAAGATGAATGTTCATCAATCTTATGCACTTCGTGATAAATAGTTTCATCTTATTGGACCATATAGCTCGTCTCCTACTTTGACTACGATTCCTAATATACCTAGTAATCCAAAGGAAAAGGGATAGCTTATTAGTGTAGAGTTCGTCAAAATAGTTTTGTGCATATCTGAAAAGGACGAAAACTAACACCTTGTAATTGGATTATAAAGCTTACCTCAACAACATC
>JAKWIY010001206.1:0-23622 GCA_027704805.1 Solanum corneliomulleri | reverse complement strand
GTGAGCGAACCAACCAATCTAACCCTTAACATTTTAATACAATATCAACAAAAGAAATGCGGAAGACTTAAACTCATTAATAAAAACGACTCAAAACTATTATTAATATTCCCAAAATATGGAAGTCATCATCACAAGAACATCTATCTCAATTTGCTAAACTAAAACTGTCTAAGAATTTAAAACAATAAAAGCTAGTCCATGCCGGAAGTTCAAGGCATCAAGACTTGAAGAAGAAGACCCAGTCCAAGCTAGACGCGTTAGCTCACCCTGAATTTCCAAAGGTAGTGAAGACTGGCTAGCTTACTGTTGAGTTGAAGTTGACGGAACGTTGCTGCATTACACAAATAACAAGAAGAAAACATAAAGTAGGGGGTCAGTACAACCACACGTACTGAGTAGATATCATCGGCTAACTCAAAATAGGGAACAGTATATATCAATAACAATGTAAATCAACTACAATACTCAACACGTAGCAATAGCAATGTTTAATTCATCAATGAATACAACCGAGTTCACACATGAGGACTCAAGCCTCAATACCATACTCATTTGGGAATTTAGTTCATTAGTTTGAGTATATTCATTATCTTTCAAGATTCATTATCTTTCTTCCTCTTGTGTCGGTACGTGACACTCCGCTCCTCTATTTCTATCCTGGTGCCGGAACGTGGCACTCCGATCCTCATATTCTATCCTGGTGTCGGAACGTGACACTCCGATCCTCATATTCTATCCTGGTGTCGGAACGTGACACCCGATCCCCATATTCATTCTATCCTGGTACCGGAACGTGGCACCCGATCCTCATATTCTATCCTGGTGTCGGAACGTGACACTCCGATCCTCATATTCATTCTATCCTGGTACCGGAACGTGGCACCCGATCCCCTAATTCATCAAGCCTTCTTTTACACTAAGGCATCATCCTTCTCATTATATAATATATCAAGCGAATTAGGGTTCTTTCAAGATTTGGGATTCAATATCTTCATCATGCTTTGTTAATTCATCACAATTTCATAATCATAATCATGCAAGCATACAATTTAAGCACATAGCAGGGTTTACAATACTATCAACACATAATATTCACTATTAAGAGTTCACTACGATCATCGTCATATAAACCATAACCTACCTCCACCGAAGAATTGGAATCAACAAGAAATCTCCCAAGCTTTGTTATTCCTCTTCCCTCTTCGATCGATCAATCTCCCTCTCTCTTTTCTTTTGTTTTGTTTTATTCCAACCCTCTTTTCTTTACCCTAATTATCATATAATTAAGAATAAAAGAGGAAAATAAAACCCCCTAATTAACTTAAGGTTACCTCTTTTAACCCCTAAGAAATTAGACTTATTAATGTTAACCCTCAATCCTTATAATTAAGGAAAGAATAGTCAAAAACGACCCTTAAAACGTGTGGAGAAATCCTATTCCGACTGGGATCTGCGTGACCTGTGATGGGCCGTCGTGCCTGCGATGGTCCGTCACGATGGCCGTCGCAACCTCCCAAATTCCAGGTGGTCTGTGACGGCCCGTCACCCCTGTGACGGTCCGTCCTGCACCTCCGTCCTGACGGTCAGAAACTCGTTTCTTATACCAAATTCTCAAAAGTTGAAGTGTTTTGCAACGGAAACTCACGACGGTTCGTCGTGGATGTGACGGCACGTCCTGCAGGTCCGTCACAATTTACAAAGAGTCGATTTTCAGTATCCAATTTCAGAATTCTAAGTGTCATGGAACGAAATCTCCACGACGGGCCGTCGTGACCACGACGGTCCGTCGTGACACCCGTCATCCCCGTCAGTTTTCCCAGAATTACAATCTGCTGCTCAAACGACTAAACAGGTCGTTACAGATTATTAGGTGGGTCTGATCTCTATGCAGATAGTAATTTGAGAAGGTTCTATTGAGATGAAAGGAGTATTCGATTTCTAGCTAGTTGTTTGTTTAATAGGTTGTTTGCGTGTCGTATTATTAGTATTCACTCATTGCTTCTATACTTGTATAAATTTCGAGCCCAATATAGTGTGATTGATCTTTCTCTCCCATCTCTGGGGCTTGTTAGAGAACCGTTGAGAGGTAGATGTTTGTCATCTTGACGTGCCCTTTAGTTCCTCTTTTTATGCTTTGTTGTATTTAATTAAAAAAATACTTAAGACTTCTACTTATTTCTAAATTCTGCACTTTATGTACTAGTGGTTTGTACAGGTTTCAATAAGGATTTGGTGTGTTAATAGAATTAATAAGTTTCTCGCTTTTATCTTGTTCTTGCTTTATCTTTCTGAATTTCTTTCATTTTGGTTGGGTTGAGGTTGAGTTGTCTTGATGGTAATAGGCAAGTCTCATCACGTCCATTTTTGGATTGTGATAGTAGGCTAAGTTTCCTCCAGTTGAGTAGTTAGACTCGTTTTACTATGTTGCTTCTTGTAGATGTTTGAAAGTTGTATGCATATGTCTTCAGGTACGGAGTCTCGATGGTTATAATTTAGGCGGGAGACGAGATAATGACTAGTATTTTTTGGGGAATGAGAAAATATGAAGTTTGTAGTTTTGATGGATGACAAAGAGTTATAGTTTTGATGATTAACAATTAGTCTTGATGTGTAATAAATCATTAGTTATCATCATCAAAAAAGGGAAAAAATGTTGGAAAGTAGGAGAACAAATAAAGTAGTTTTGATGATTGATAAAGTTAAGGCATCGTGTCGTATGTGTACGTGTGTGTACAACTTTGAGAGATTGCGGCAAAGAAGAAAAAGTATTGGGGCAAAGAAGAAAAAAGATAGAATTGTAAAGAAGGAAAAGAAGGAAACAAATGTGGAAATAAATAAAGAAGGAAAGAAATAAAAATTAGCAATTCAAGTCAAACGCAAGTCTTCGTCACAGAAACGCAAGGACTAGGTTCACCTTCATCACATCAACATAAGGACCAGGTTCACAAAACCTGTTCCACTAAGAACTATTGGATATTGAAGTTTGATCAATTAAAGTCTAGGGTTATTAGTCTTTGTTGATTTGTTCTAGGTTTATTATTGAGTTGTAATAATTCCTAGATTTGTAACAAGAAGTGGGTTTGACTTCTTGGGAGTTGAGTCTTGAGAGAATTGTAACAAGAAGTGGGTTTGACTTCTTGGGAGAGAGGTTGTGAGAATTGTAAACAAGAAGTGGGTTTGACTTTTTGGGTGGTTAGAGTTAAGAAGAGTTGAGAGCTTTTGTAAACAAGAAGCGAGTTTGACTTCTTGTTGAGTGGAGAGTTTTCGATTATAGTTAATCGAAAAGGGTAAAAGTTTAGAGTTAGAATCAGTGATTAACTGAGTTATAAATCTTGAATTAATATAAAACTTCGGTGTGGTTTTTCCCTTTCTTGAGTTAGGAAAGTTTCCACGATAAATCTTTATTTTATTGTGTTACGACAAAATTAAAAGAACCTGGTTCTTGCTCTAGGGATAAGGTTTATTCAATTGGTATCCGAGCAGGTCTTTTCATTAAAAGACTAATATCTTGAAAAGGATCAATGGATGCACCACCTACACCAGAAGAAGGAGCTTCTCAAACTCGACCACCACTGTTTAATGGAAAGTATTATGGATGGTGGAAGAATCGCATGATGGATCATTTACTAGGAGAAAATCCAGACCTATGGGGAGTCGTGTTGGACAGTCCAACCATACCCATGAAGAATGGAATTGATGGAACCACTCAAGTACCAAAAGATGGGAAAGAATGGAATGTTGCAGATAAACTTGCAATTCAGAACAATGCTAAAGCAAAAAAGATCTTGTTATGCGGAATAGGTCCAGATGAATACAATCGAATATCATCATGTCAAGATGCAAAAGCAATATGGAAAACTTTGCAAACTGCCCATGAAGGAACAACTCAGGTAAAGAAGTCTAAAATAGATAACTTGAATAGACAATACAAACTGTTTCGAATGACTGAAGGTGAAACAATCCAAGAGAAGCATACCAGGTTCACTGCTATCATTAATGAAATCTACTCACTAGGTGAAATAATTCCCAATGGGAAAGCAGTCAGAAAACTTTTGAGTGTTCTTCCAGAATCTTGGGAAAGCAAAGTAGAAGCCATTACTGAAGCCCGTGATCTAGACAAGTTAGCTATGGATGAACTCATTGGAAATCTCATGACCTATGAACTCAAGAAAAAACAATAAAAGGAAATTGGAGGCAAAAGAAAAGAGAAGAATGTGGTTCTTATAGGCATAACACCAGAAAATTTTGAGGATAAAAACATTGTGTTAATGATTAAAAGGTTCTCAAGAATGTTAAAAAAGGGACAAGTATTCCACGGAAGGAACTCTCAAAAAATCACTGAAAATCCAATAGATCAAGAATGTCATAAGTGTGGAAGTCTGGATCACTTTGCCAAGTTTTGTCCATTAAGAGCTCTAGAGAAAAAGAGGAATATTTTAGAAAAAAAAAAAGAAGGAAATCAAGACTGATAACTACATTCCCACAAACAGAAGAATGACCAATCAAGAAGCGGATCTTTCAACGAAAAGAGCCTTTGCCGCTATGGGGGATTTATCAGAAGAAGAATTTGAGGATGGAAGGTTCGAAAATCAGTCACTACTTGCAATAGAACAATCAAATAAATATGATTTTCTTGCACTCATTGCTGAAACAGATTCTGAAGATGATGAAGAAAATGACAAACACAGCAAGGTAAGTTTTCATCACATCAAAGTAAATATTGAACCATATTCTAAAAAGGAACTAGAGTTCTTATTGAGTACTCTTATAGATGCATATCAGTCAATCAATTCTGAAAGAGAAAAATGATGGAAACTATGCATCTTTAAGAGAAGTCAATGACAATCTTGAGAAAACAATCACTTTCTTCAAAACAAAATTAAAAGAACAGATTAAAATCTCAGAGTTAAGTCACAAGGGCAAAAACTCTGCTAGTGAACTTCAATTAGCTCTAGAAGAAAAAATAAAATTGTTAACCATAAATTGTCAAGCTTTAACAGAAAGGAATATGTTGCTACAAGAAAATCTTGATCATACCAAACTGGATCTGGAACGAAATCTTAGATGGACCAGGTCCTCTGAAATTTTAACTCATATTCAAGAAAGGCAAACCACTAGTCGAAGTGGGATAGGTTTTAAAAAAATAGAATAATTTTGTGTCACACACTATTCACATGTCTAAAAGTTTATGCACTCATTATGGAAACTCAGTTCATTTAAAGAATCAATGTAAAGCTTTATTTGAGGCTTTTCAGAAAAATGTTAAGTTCACCAAAAATGAAAAGACTCATACGGCTAAGAACCTAGTTCCAAATAAAAATGCTTCAAATAAAAGTTTTTCTTATTTTCCTTTATAGGCTAGAAGAAATCATATTCATCCTTTTACTCACATAAAGGGGCCCAAGCTAGTCTGGATTTCCAAGACTAATCTTTGACTAGTGTTTCAGGTGAAGGTGAGAGGAAAAAGGCCAACTTGGTACATGAATAGTGCATGCTCCAAACAGGAGCTAAAAATGACAAAAAATTTCCTCTCGCTTTTTGATTTTCAAGTAGGCCGTTTATTCCTTTGAAAAGGATGAGAAAATGAATGACACAAGATAATTATTTTTTTGAACAAAGTGACATGATATCAAACATCTTTGATGATGCAAATTTGGGGAACACTGCATATGAACCTGGTTCACATCTAACAATCATTGATGCACCTGCAACATGAATTACTACTAATCTATGGTTGTGAAGATTGGGGGAATAATAGAGCAATCGGGACAGTAAGAGTATGGTACACCTTTAGGGGGAACTTCGTTGTGTGAACATGGTCGTTGTTGTTCATTGGAAGGTATTAAAAATTGACAAGGGTTGGTTCTTTATGACAGCTTGGGATTCGTTTGATCTTGGAGAATATAATGATGCGACATTCTCATGAAGGCCTTGAATGAAGAACTTGAGAAAAATCAGTCAAAGCATAGTCTTATCGAAATAAGTTGATGCATTATCATGATTTCCTTTAATAATTGGCTAGTAAACAAATTATCTTACGCTTGAGTAATTATACAATGAATATCTGCTAACTCAACCTTGTGCTGTAACAGGTACACACTCCAGTCACATCTCAAACAATGTTTATAAAGTTTGTGTATGTTATCTCTACTCTTTGCTAACACCATTAAGTAAATCATGGAGAAACAAAAAAAAAAGGGAACCTGGTTTCTCTGTAATACCCAGGTATGTACCATCCTTTTTCAATGCATGAATTTCCTGAGTTTGGGTCAAACATAAGCACTAATGAACCTGGTTGATCATCAAAATTTCAACTTTCTTAAAAATCACCAAGAACCTTCTTTAACAATAAGCATCGCTCAATCTCAAAATGCTCTAATGATGAAAATCTCAGTATTGAAGTCACTAATGCTTTAATTTAGGGGGAATCTTGATTTACTACCCACATCTGAACCAAGTTCACAAACTCCTAACTTATATTTCATCCATTACAAGTGTATAACATGTCTATCTTTCAGGGGGAACAATTCTCACAGAAGTAAATTGCTGCTTGCTTTCATTATTGATAAACACATCTCTTTGTGCACCAAAATGTGATGAATCTCTTAATGGTAGTTGGTACTCCTTCAAAGTTGTAATCAAGAAAATGGCTAATAAAAAAAATTCATGGAGGAATGAAAAATTGATGATATACCTCATGTTTCTCTTGATGAAATTTCACATTCTAAGAAAGCTGATCAGAATGAAGGAGCTGGTGCAGAATGGGCATATTGAAAAAATTATCAATGGTAGTAAACATCCCTTTATTCCTCACCTTAGTAATCTTTGTACCAATCCTCACCCTCAAATTTTAGACTCTTTGACTCTTTGATGTGCTTATGTTTGTCTCATACTCATAATATCATATGTTTCTTATTAAGGGCATAAACTGGTACATATTTGTTTATTTCGTTTCTCATTGAAGATCTTAATTGTGTATAAGTTTAAGATGACTAATATCCTCAGATTAACTAACCATTTTGTTAGAAGAAGTGTACTTGAAAGTGTTTCCCAAGTGTCTATGAGTTAAAAATGATATTACACTTATTGAATGTTATTCAGGTTTTTTGGTTATTGGTTTTCAATAATGCCAAAAGGGGGAAATTATATAATGTGGATAGATATATGCATAGTTTTTCATCATCAAAAAGGGAAAAATTGTTGGGGAATAAAAAAACATCAAGTTTGTAGTTTTGATGGATGACAAAAAGTTGTAGTTTTGATGACTAACAAATAGTCTTGATGTGTAATAAATCATTGGTTATCATCATCAAAAAGGGGGAAATGTTGGGAAGTAGGAGAACAAATAAAGTAGTTTTGATGATTGATAAAGTGAAGGCATCGTGTCGTATGTGTACAATTATGAGAGATTGCGACAAAGAAGAAAAAATATTGGGGCAAAGAAGAAAAAATACAGAATTGTAAAGAAGGAAAAGAAGGAAACAAATATGGAAATAAATAAAGAAGGAAAGAAATAAAAAGTAGCAATTCAAGTCAAACGCAAGTCTTCGTCACAGAAACACAAGGACTAGGTTCACCTTCATCACAACAACATAAGGACCAGGTTCACAAAACCTGTTCCACTCAGAACTATTGGATATTGAAGTTTGATCAATTAAAGTCTAGGGTTATTAGTCTTTGTTGATTTGTTCTAGTTTATTATTGAGTTGTAATAATTCCTAGATTTGTAACAAGAAGTGGGTTTGACTTATTGGGAGTTGAGTCTTGAGAGAATTGTAACAAAAAATGGGTTTGACTTCTTGGGAGAGAGGTTGTGAGAATTGCAAACAAGAAGTGGGTTTGACTTCTTGGGTGGTTAGAGTTAAGAAGAGTTGAGAGCTTTTGTAAACAAGAAGCGAGTTTGACTGCTTGTTGAGTGGAGAGTTTTCAATTATAGTCAATCTAAAAGGGTAGAAGTTTAGAGTTAGATTCAGTTATTAACTAAGTTTTAAATCTTTAATTAATATAAAACTTCAGTGTGGTTTTTCCCTTCCTTGAGTTAGGAAGGTTTCCATGAAAAATCTTTATTTTATTGTGTTACGACAAAATTACAAGAACTCGGTTCTTGTTCTAGGGGTAAGGTTTCTTCAGTTGTCCTCTAGTTCTTAATTTAGCTTGAGTTCCTTATTAGCAAGGTGGTATTTGATTATTTGTGTATGCATGTCTACAAGTTGTAGTATCATTGTGAAATGCATGGTAGGAAATATATATGAAATACAATGACAACATATTGATAACCACATACAATGAACCAGTTATGTGAATTGTGATTTCAAGTGTTATTGTTCATGATGAATGTGATTGTACATGTATGTGTTGATAGTTGGCTCGGTACCGCGCTTGGTGCAAGATATCCCCAAGGTTGGATCGGATACCATGCCTAATATATACTTATGGTTGAATCGGGTACCATGTCTGACACAGGGTTATCCACATATAATTGACCATGGTACCACATCGACAAACTCACTAATGATAGAGCGAGTACCGCGATGGTACGCTAAAAGTTGAGTTTAGGATTCATTGGAGGACCAAGTATGTGTTTATGGTTCCATGAGTGAACCTAATTTATTTCTTCATAATGTAATTGTTGCATGTTGGATCCTTGAGTGGTCCGGATTACTTTAAAAGTGAGTTGATCTGAATCACGTGGGACATGATTCATGTTACACTAAGCTAGAATAAGCATTGGAAGTCCGGGTTATGTGTTATATATTATGGTTGAGGTATGTCATTTGTTTGTTGAAAGCTGAATTCTTAGTGGTTATGTGACATTGTCGTTTTAATTAATAGATTGACTTTATGGGGACTCAATTCTAAATTTTCTAATATTGATCATGACGAACTTGGTTTCATATATGGTGTTTGGTTTAGTTGGTATAATGAGTTGGTTACGACGTCAGTTTCATGTACTATTCCAAAAGCATCATGGAATTGGCATGAGAATTTGTAAAGAATAGCATATTAGTTGATAATAGTGATGTCCTGATATTTGTGGATATTAATATGGTAGTATGATTAGGCAATGATTTGACATTATAATAGCATAATTGAGGGGCACGGGATCAAGGTACATTTATAATTGAATGATTGTATTTCATTTTGATGAAAAAGAAATGACAATGACTTGTATATAATTTTGTTTTTATTAATCTTTAATTTAAATCTGTTATAAACATTTTGTATTATAGTGAATATCTAATTATGTGGAGTCCTTGTATGATATGATTAAGAATCCTACTTGTGGACCAAGTTAGGTTTCTCCTATAAATAAAGGGGTTTTTCATCATTATAAATAAGATCCATGAAACCTTGAATATACTTCAAGATGAATAAGAAGTCTTCTCTTCTCTCTACTCTCTTCTTCTTTAATAGTTTCATAACACGTTATTAGAAAGATTGTTCTATTCTTAAAGAATTATGATAAAAGATGAAAAAAGTGCAAAAATAGATCTTGCATAAGTTATGCAATAAGGCTCTCATATATTTAAGGTATGATTTATCTTCACTTTGTTAGTTATATTTATTTACGTAACAGATCTGGAGTTACAATTTGGAGAAAGTATTTCAAGTGACTTGTCGACTTTTTATACGTTTAATTTTAACCGATTGGAAAGAGAATTCTCTAATTTATTTTATTAATTAAATAAACACAATTTAGTGAAAGGTATGTGTTGACACCGAATTTTGATCCTCCCTGATATTAATTAATTAACGAGCTTCTCAATTCTAAACGATTCGAGATAATGAGATATATAAAGTTTAAAGAATATATACATAAAGCAAAATGGTTTTTAAGCTATTCTAGGTTAATATCGTTACACTTATAATTTTGGATATCGTGTGTTTGCGTAATTATGTATATAATTAATATATTTTATAAATATTTGAAAATCATCACAAAAGATGTTGCTCTAAATTAAATATTTAGTTAAGTAGTTTAGTTATTCAATAGTCCATATTTTAGATCAATTAATCAATAATAAAGCCAGTTATTTTATGTCGTTAAGATTTTGAAGCTCTTTAATTAATGTGTATTGATTCATGAATCAATCCCTTAAATCCATTTGAGAACAAATTCGGATTGGTTTCAACATTCCAATTTGTTTTCCTCCGGCTCAGCACCTTAATTCTCATCTCAAGTTTAACCCAATTCCCTCAACTGATCCAAATCAAATTCACAGGCCCATATGCCTTTAACTCCGACCCAATTCTCCTAGCAGCCCACCTATGACTTTTTCCTGGCCCTGCTCCTCTTTCCCTTTCAACAAATTGAAACCCACCTAAGCAAACAAATCCCCAACGCGTCTCAGCACCGAAACACAACTTTCCCAACATCCCACACGCTTCTCTTCTTCCTCTTCGCGGGAACAAGCAGTTGTCGAGGCAATGCTGTGCAACAAATTTACGCCTTGGACGCGTGAATCGTGTTCATTGTGACCTTTGTCGTCTTCTCTCTCCGCAGTGCTTTTATTAGGAGCAGACTTGCAAACTCGTCCTTTGGCGTAAAATTGAGACACGTCAACGCCAAGGACATGGAAATTGATCGAAGTCATCCATCCTTCTTCCCTTTTCGGAATGAAATTGAAAGGTTTAGAAAAGCTTTCATGGCAAAAATGGTGAAAGATTTTTTTTTCAAATTTTGAACGAAAGATGGGTCTCAAATCCGGATTTCATTCCTTTCCCCCAAAAAAATTTTGTAGCCCTAATCCTTGGCTATATAAGTTCGCTTTCTTGTCATTCACGGGGGGGGAGGTTCTTGAGCGGAAAATAGAAAAAATATACCTTAAGATGAGTAATAGAAGCAGGCGTTCAAAATACTTTTTAAGAAAAGGAGATAGTCGATTTAGGCCAGCACTTGTGTTCTTTTGTTACTGGTGTTCCTCCCGACTTTCTTTGTCAAGATTCTGAAATTCATCTGGGTCTCTTGCCGCTGTTCCGACCTGTGCTCGGGGGTAGGAGTCACTTCTCAATTTGTTGTCTCCGTTCGCTGCACATACATCTTTTGGTATAACTTTATCCATCTACTACGTTTTTGAAAGGGTGTTCTCTTAATGTCTGGCAAATGTGTTGGTCGCTGTTGGATATGAGATTTTTGACATAATGATAATGCCATGTTAATGTACCTTTAGCGATTTGGAAACCATCCAACATGGAGGCACATATTGTTCTATTGTAGTAGTTGGGTCTCTTTCAAAGCGTTTAACGTGCTGTTTTTTTAGTTTTATATTTTTCTATTTTGTTTATTTTTTTTATTTGTACGGATTACTTTATTTAGCTCAAACTTGGATTCCTTTTTTATTTGTTTATTCGTGAGGTAGTTTGATTGAACTATTTGTTTGCAGATTAATGCGGTTCATGTGACTATCCTTTCCGCCTTCAGAATTTTGTCCTAAGATACTTTTATGGGTATCTTTGCATTTAAAGTTTGTTCCCCTCTGTTAGGCTTAATTTTGTATAATCTGCATATCATATTTCCTTAGAGAGTTTTTTTTTTCAGAAACATGATAGCACATATAGACACCATCTCTAGTTGTTTTGCTTATAACCTCCATTGTCATTTCTCTTTGGCCATCAATTTGTACGTTAGCTTAACTAGCAATTTTGAGTAAGATAGTTTGCTTAACCTCTTTACCTTGCTATCTCTAGACATAGTTATTTACTCTGTTCTTTTATTTATTTATTTATTTATTTATTGTTTTAATTTCTAGTGTTATGTTCAATTAATTTGTTGTCTCCATATGTATACGTCTTTGCTTCATTGACTGAAGTTTGTATTCTCCCCTTCTTTCTCATAAGTTTGCTTGAGAGTTCGCTGGATCCATATTTGAAGAAGGGAAATAGATTGGAGGTCTCCCATCAGCAGCGTTAGCGGCAAAACCTGGTGGAGGAAATCCTGTCTCCTTTGCATTTCTACCCTCATCTCTCCAATCTGTTGCATCAGCTACAGAATCAACTCAGTCTGGTCCTCTGCGGTGGGTTGAGCCACCACAACATCAGTAAGACTTACTTCTTCATTACTATCTCCCATGACTGTATTTTTTATGTCTGAATCTCGTTTAGGGAAGGAATCTACGGGGCCTTTTGATCTGGTGAAATAGGGATGATCTGCCAGCTTTCAATCGACAAAGATCAGTTTCAAAATACCTGAGAGGGAAAAAACTCAAAGGAGGATTTGTCAGTGCAGATTTAGAATACAAAATGCATAATATCACACAAAGAGCAGATAAACACACAAGTTGCTTTGTTTGAGGATATATTCAACTCACGAGTAAGAACGGAAACACATTTTTTTTAAAAGCAGGAGTTTGGTTGTTTTAGTTTTGAACCTGTATCAGAAAGGCTAAATCACGTTGAGCTAAGGTCTTCTTGCAGTTACTCTTTGACGTCCGTTAACCTGGCCTTCGTATATTCTCGTAACATGAAGGGGAGAATGAAAATTTTTAAAGATAGGGTCGGGCCTGGGAAGGCTGCCTACGTATCTCACAAGGAGAATTCAGGCCCAACGTAGTTCGAGTACAAGATAAAATATTTTCATTCATACGTTAATTACGATTACAAGGAAATTGAGAGGCAACAATAGAGTTTTTAAAGATAAAATGATGGTGACACGCTAGTAATTTTCCTTCTTGTTGTAGAATTAGTCTCCTCCTCTCAGATGGCCCTAGAATGGAGGTTTGTAGATGATTTCCACGTCATCGTCTTCCCCAGTCTCTCTAGGGTGAGCGTTATCAGGATCACTATTATCCCCTTGCTCGTAGATGGGGTATTTTTTACGCATTTTCTGAATTTTATCAATCATGTTGCTATGGAAGGTTTTTGTTCTTCTTCCTAAGTGCGGCCATCCTTTCACTCATGGAGGAGAATTCTTCCATTTCCTCTGTCAGCTCCTCATTAAGTGACACGACTTTAGCTAACAGAACGGCGGTCTTCGATTCTATCCTCGACTTTCTCGCTTCTCTTTCTTGCACTTTCAACTGAAGCATTTCCAACTTCTCTCGCAAGTCCTCTGTCTCCATCTCAACATTTTTCATTCTCTTCATCTGTGATGCCAGATGCTCATCTAGTGTCACAGTGGCAGCTTTGTAGATTGCGGTGGACGCTTTAACCATAAGTCCTTCTTCTCTAACTTCTTGAATTTCTCGAGTGATTTGTTCGATCTTTCTTTATAACTCTTCTCCAGTGAGTTCCATCTAGATATTCTTACCCTTATCCATAGCAGTGATTTGCTTTTCCTGAGACAGTAGAGTAATGTTTTAGGATTTGTGGTATAGGAGGTGTCTTTTGAGTGAGAAACTTGAGACTCGGAAATTTTTGTCGGACATTTTGTAACAGGGACTTGTTTGTATATATCTTCTAGAGATTTCTGGATAGGAGTGGCTCATTCATAGAGACATAACACATAAGCAGTTAAACCCACATATCGCGTCCTAAACATGTTTGTGACCCTTTTATGCCAAGGGTAGGCCTAGCGAATTGAAGGATGTATATGCTTTTTAAACCCAATTTATTATCCCTAAAATACTTCGTTAATAGCATAAAAATGTCTGATAAACCTAAACCAGAGAGACAATTATGAAAATAAATTACAAAACAAAGTACAAATAAAGCAGTCTCACGCAGGGGATCGTAAATAAAATTCAAGCCTCATCTGATCCTTCTTCAAGTCTGCTCCTCTTGGTGATGTTGACCTCTTCCCACATAGTATATATGTTTGCCCATAGATGATCTCTCGCCAATCGAGCTCCTTCTTAATGTTTGAACCCCTTTATCGACTGAATCTGTTGTTACATGCTATCATCTAACTCTGTCATGCACTGTCTGGCTCTTCGTAGTTCTTGTTTCAACTGAGCTATGAATTTGGCGTCTTTTCAGTGACGACGTTGATACTCTAATACATTATTATCAAACTTCTCTTGAAGTCTGTGAATTCGGACTTGATGTTTGGCTCCAACATCTGCAATAATGTGGGGAACGTTTGGACCAGGCTCAATAGTTCCAGTGAGACTCTTTTTAAACCATTCTTTGTACTTAGTAGAAAATTCTGGACGAAACCTGTTTGGTACAGGTTCACCCAACACTCTTTGAGATCTTCACATCCTACGTATATCTTCAGCAAATGCAACTCGTCCATTCTCGTGGTCAATTGCAATTTTTCTCATATCTGCGATCTGGGGTAGCTCTTGTTTCCCTCCTAGTTGCCTTAGGACTCGACCGGGAGCATATGGTCTAGTCCCTTTTATCCCAGCAAATACCAAGTAAAGGACTTTTTCTGTTCGAACCCACTATATTCTTAGTTACCACCAAACTGTCTATTGAACGTTGTATGTCTTGTTCTCTCAGCCCTCGAAGCCAAAGATACCAAAAACTTTCTCCTCCAGTCTCATTGCAACGATTGTGGTACAACCACCAATCATGACCATGTATCTCGTCTGACCAATTTAGGGGATCTGGTTCTTTTTGATTATGAGTCTTTATCAAATGTCGCATCATCCACCACTATAGTATCATTTTACACCCTTGAAAGAAGCGTTCTCAGTTCTGACATTTGTCTAAAGCCTATAGATGTCGACCAAAATCATAGGCACTAAGGTGTAGTACTTTGTTGATGATTTATAGTCCACTCCGTAGAAGATGGCATGAGTGACCACAAACACGCTAGGATGAATTTTGTATTTTGGTCCTTGAGGAAAAACATCGCTCCGAGTAAACATATTGCGAATGCGAGGGACACGTCTCTTTCCATTTTTCTTTTGAAACGAACTCGTCCTTATATTTCTCATAAGCCCTTGCACGTCCGAACCGATAATATAGTTTTTTGAAAGGTATACTTGGGTCGGGGAACTTGTCCATCCACTCGGTTTTAACCAATGACTGTTTTTCGCTAGTTTTAGCGAAATCCCATATTATAGGATTTAGGAGATCTGTATCTGGATGTCGTTTCCTTTTGTTGCACATGGAGATGCTTTCGTAACTCGTGAGGACTTCTTCTATTGTTGTTGTCAACTCTACTTCCCCATATCTAAAGACCATATGCTCACTATACCAGAATTTCACCATTGTTCCAATTAGTCCAGGCCAAGCATTCATCTCTAGCAGTGACGGAAGGTAACCTATGTGTTTCTGAACGATTATTTTATCGTCGTTGTTCATGAACCTCCACCATACTTTGAGAAAGGGATTGGGGACTGTAATCATTCTTGTTTTCAAAGGCTTATGTGTCGGATTTATCTTACAAAAATAGAATACATAGATTAGTTAACCCCCACCCCTGTAGACAACAAATCGTTATAAAAAACACACATAATTTTGGCCAAGTAGACAAAAGGTGGACTTCTAATGGGTCCCACACGCCTTGGGTGTTGATTCGTCCTAATTCAAATGCTCCTAAATTCGGGATTTTTGTTCGTCTCTACGCTAGTTGACTAGGAGTGACTTTTGAAAAGACAGGGAACCTAAACGGACAATTTGGGCTGAAACTCGCGACAACCATTGGACGCATAACGAACTAATGAATTGTTGCTAATTCCGAAAGAAGGGGAGTATAAAAAAGTCCGGCAGCGGTTCCGCAAACCATCCTTCAATATACTATACAATATATATCATAAATATACCATGATATGCAATGCCAGTTTATATTTTAAACAAACTAATCACATATAAATAATTCAATAATAACACTCAGTCTAAATAGTCAAATCATTTTGGCTAGAACTTAATTATTCCCAGCGGAGTCGCCATTTCTGTTTTACGAAAATATATATATAAAGTAAAAAGGACTAAGTTTTGAAAAATCGATTAATCGTATGATTTAAGAGAAATGGACTTTCCATATCACAGAGTCGCCGCTTGCTTTTTTAGTAAAATCAAGAAACTTAAAATTATTTTTTCAAAAGATTTAAAACAGATAAAAATCATTAGAAAAGGGTTCGAAGTTCAAAAATACATTCCGAGAAGGTATTAGGCGCTCGGAAAGTCCGCTAACTTGCGGTTGATTGACGATTTGACTAAAAAACCTATTGAAAAATGTCAAATTTTAATTATTTAAAAGAAATTATTTTTTATTATTACTTATTTACTATTATCTAATTTGATTTTATCTATTTATTTTTCTTTCTCTAATCATTTTGCTAAGGTGACAAATTAAAAGATAACTTTTGGACATATAAAGTAAAGAAATAGCTATTGCTGGGAATTAATTAAGTTAAAACCGAAATTCAATAACGTTAGTCAATGAATAGTAAAAATATAGAGAGAGGAAGTAGTTAAACTTGGACTTGGGCCCATGTTTTCCTTCAGTTTTCTGCTTTTCTCTTTTGGGCCTTGGCCCATTTCTCATAAAATTCTGCAGGGAGCTCAAATGGGCTTTGGCCCCATTTGTCTTTAACAAATCTGGTATACACTTTATGTATACCGTTGTATATGACGCATATCCAGCCTGTTTTGAACCTTCCGAAACCTGTATTGTATCTAAATTTGTGTTCTGTATTTTCTGATCTGCATTTTCACGTTTTTGCACCTGTTTTTGGTATATTCCATCTGTATACAAGTGTATATAACCTGTTTTTGACTTTCCGGGAGTAGAAAATTAATTTTCAGCAAACGGCTTGCTGCTTTTTGCCCTGTACGCCATTTTAGAGGCTGACCGACATCAGGGAAGGCAGTTTGAGACCTTAGGGATCAAGAAGAAAACGCAAGGATAGGAAATGGAGTCCAAATGAACTCGAGAGGAGTTTCACATGAAAAGAACAACATGAACGAAAATTAGCACCTACTCACAATGGTAAGACAAGGAGAAATAACCGCGAAAAAACTTGATTGAAGCTAAACATAAACTCAAACGGAACTCAATCAACAATAGCCAACAAGAATGGTATTTAAAACTCTCTCAAAAGGCATAAAAATCATGTAAACTCAATCTTAACATAAGCCAAGCTACAATAGAACAACAAAAAGGAAATCCATTTACTATCTCATTATTAAGATGACAAAAAGTGTAATGATATCAGGAGTGAACCACTACAGATGCTTTAGAAATAGAAGATATATTTTTTCATTTGACTCAGACCTTTCTCAAAGAGGCATACAGTTAATATACAAAGAATTTGAAATGTAAGCCATGGTTTTCTTATTATTTTTTTTAGAAAGAATAAAACAAAAGGACTTTGCCAGCATAGGTTGTTGGAGTTGAAGGAAAAATGGTTCATGATTGATAAATACACATAAGAAAACACCGCTATTATATCATGGAAGATTCCCAACTCAAACAAAATAAAATAAATAAATAAATAGATAAAATAAAAAAATTGACCGAATGTCCCAGTTTTGGGGTGAATGCGTTCACACTAGTGGTTACCTAATAAACAAACTCCATCCACTATGCTACAAGAACAAACTTCTCATGATTTATTTCATAAAGTTCCCCCGCTACTTGATCATTTAAGGGTGTCTGGATATCTTGTTTTTTCCACTGAGTTGAGAAAAGTCGACAAGTTTTCTCCTAGGTCAGTTTATGTTGTGTTTATTGGTTATTCTGCTCTCCAAAAGGGGTACAAGATTTATGCCTTAGCTACTAAAGAGTTCTTTATAAGCAGAGATGTGGTATTTAAAGAAGAAATATTCCCCTTCAAGCATATGAGCTCTACTTGTCCACCGTTATTTCCTGTCCTGCAGTTCCTTGAAGAGACTCCCCTGCTGTTTTTGAGTCCAATTCTGGTGAGAACATTGCTGCCTCTACTTCATCTATAAGTGGATTTAATCCCTTCTGGTGAGAATGTATTAGGTGATCCTTGCTCTACTTCATTGACATCCTCTGAGAATGTTCCATTAAGAAGGTTTACTAGATCCACTAAGCCTCCTACATGGATGCAAGATTTCCTGACAGATCAGCCTAAAGCCTCCTACAAGTATCCTGTCTCCAATCATGTATCTTATGCTCATCTCACTGCTTCCTATGGTGCAGCCTTAGCTGCTTATTCCATCATCTCTGAGCCTACTTCTTTTGAAGAAGGTGTAGTCCCACCTAAGTGGGATAAGGCTACGCAAGCTGAAATTTCTGCTTTGGAGAATAATAATACTTAGAGCATCACTGACCTACCTCGTGGCAAGCAACCTATTGGTTGTAAGTGGGTGTTCAAGGTGAAGTACTTAGCCTCATGTGTTTTTGAGATATATAAGGCCAGACTAGTTGCTAAGGGGTTCAATCAGAATGAGGGTCTGGATTACACTGAGACTTTTTCTCCTGTGGTGAAGATGGTTACTGTCCAATCTGTCTTAGGTGTGGCTGCTGCTAAACATTGGTTATTTTTCATATGGATGTGCACAATGCTTTCTTGCAAGGTTATCTTCACGAGGATGTTTATATGGTTTTGCCCTAGCTTTTGCGACATGAGGGGTCTAACAAAGTTTGCAAGCTGCAAAAATCTCTCCGTCGGCTCAAACAAGCACCTAGGCAATGGAATCTGAAGTTAACTTGTTTGTTTTCAGAGAATGAAAAACACTACAATGTGATCTTCTTTTGTTATTGAACAAGTAGGAACATTAGTGAAGAAAAAATTCATGAAAGCAAAACTATTTACTTCATTATAACATAGATCTTTATATAGTTTACAAGTAAACAAACTCCTAAGGATAAGATTAAAAAACTAAGGATAAGAATAAGGATGAGATAGAATTTAACTGCTAAACATTAAATAACTACCCTACAATACAGAGAACTTGGACTGATGCAGTTCTTATGCATATTTCTAACACTCCTCCTTACTTTAAGAGCTGCAAACACCAAGTTTTTGCTTGAGAAATTGAAATTTATTGCCTGATAATGGTTTGGTGAAGATATCAGTCAGCTACTCTTCAGTTTTGCAATAGAGCAGAATCACGTCACCGTTATTTTGCACTTTTCTCAAGAAGAAAAGCTTGATGTTGAAGTGTTTTGTTCCCATGAAATACGGTAGTATGAGAAATTACTTTTGCAGATTGATTGTCCACAAATACTTCAGTTCCCTTTGTATGAAACATGTGCAGACCACCAAAATTTTACTCAACCACAACACTTGACTCACTGCTGTTGTAGCAGCCACAAATTCCGTCTCTGTAGTGGATTGAGTCACAATGTCCTGCTTCTTTGAGCACCACGAAAACATTCCTGAGCCAAGACTGAAACAATATCCAGATGTGCTCTTCATATCCTCTGCGGATCCAGCCCAACCACTATCAGAATACCCAAGTAGTTTCAAATCTATTTTTTTCTGAAACTTGACACCATAATTGATGGTTCCTTTGATGTATCTGACAACTCGTTTTGCTGCTTTTAGATGCACCTCACTAGCACAATGCATGAACCTCGATAGAATGCTTAAAACATACAAAATATCAGGTCTTGTAGCTCTGAGATACATCAAACAACCGACTAAGCATCTGAAGTACGTTTCCTCCACTTTCTTTGCTCCGTCATTCTTGCTTAGTTTCTCTTTTTTGTTCATAGGAGTACTCATCCCCTTGCAATCTTCCATGTTGAACTTCTTGAGAATTTCATTAGCATATTTAATGTGGCAAATGAAAACTTCATCCTGTCCCTGCTTGATTTCCATAACAAGAAAATAAGACATTAGACCAAGATCAGTCATCTCTAAGGCTTGCATCATTTCTTGCTTGAAATCTTCGATATGCCTTGTAATTCTTCCTGTAATTAGTACATCATCCACATATATAGACACAACAAGAATATCAATGCTATGATGTTTAACATAAAGATTAGATTCTTTTCAAAGCCTAAGCCAGGTAAATGGTCATCTATTCGATCATACCAGGCCCTTGGTGCCTGTTTAAGTTCATAAAATGTCTTTCTTAACCTATAAACTTTTTCCTCGTTTCCTTTCTTCACCAATCCTTCAGGTTGCTCAACATAAATTTCTTCTCGTAGAAAGCCATTAAGGAATGTTGATTTGACATCTATCTGATACACTTTCCAACCCAACAGTGCAGCAAGAGCAAGAAGTAACTTGATCGTGTCAAGCCTAGCTACTAGTGCAAATGTATCCTGATGATGAACTCCTGCTTGTCTCGCTTACTCCACTTTCTTGTGGAGTATAGGGAGTAGTAAGCTGATGATGAATTCCTGCTTCCTCACATAACATGTCGAACTGGTAAAAAGTGTATTCATTTCCATTATTTGTTCTTACTGACTGAATTTTACAGTTGGCTTCATTTTCTAATTTTTCTTTGAACTTTCAAAAAATATTAGAATCCTTTGACTTATGCTTGAGTAAATAAATCCAGCACATGCGGGTTAGATCATCTACAAAAATGATATAGTAAAGACTACTTTTTAGTGAAGGAGTCCTTTGGGGTCTTGCTATTTGCAATTTTTTCGAGGCTCTCCAAGTTGTCTTTGGAAATGGAAGTCTGTTTTGTCTTCCATATTGACACGCAAGACATAACAATATGATCTTCTTTTATCATTGAACAAGTAGGAAAATTAGTGAAGAAAAAAATTATGAAAGCAAAATTACTTACTTCATTATAACACAGATATTTATAGAGTTTACAAGTAAACCAACTCCTAAGGATGAGATTAAAAAAATACGGATAAGGATAAGGATAAGATAAAATTTAACTACTAAATAGTAAATAACTTTCCTACAATACAGAGAACTTGGACTGATGCAGTTCTTATGCATATTTCTAACATAACTGAAGCATTAGTTCAGTTGGGGTTTGTTCAAAGCGATTGTGATTACTCATTGTTTACTAGAACAATAGGGAAAGAATTGGTGGTGGTTCTTGTGTATGTAGATGATCTTCTAGTAACTGGTAGTTGTAGCAGGTTGATTGAACAGACTAGAGATGATCTAAAACTCAAGTTTAAGATGAAAGATTCGGGAGCATTATAGTTCTTTCTTGGTACGGAAAAGGGCTTAAAATACCCTCGAAGTATAGAAATGGCACAAAATTATCCTCCATCCACCTATTAGCTCCAAAATGCCCTTCTCATCCACCTATTAGCTCCAAAATACCCTTCTCATCCATCTATTAGCTCCAAAATACCCTTTTCATCCACCTATTGACTCCAAAATACTCTTCTCATCCACCTTTGGGTTCAAAATTGACCACTTATTTAACGGTTTTAAAATTAAATTGTTTCAGTATTTTTTAAAATACTTGGCGCTCAACTATTGGTTATAGTTTCATTTATTAATATGATTTTTATCCAACCCACTACCCACTCATCATCATATATTACTATAAGTGGGAAGCTCCAAACTTAAAAGTTGAATCACTATTTTACCCTATTTTATCGCTAAATTAAATAAATATTAATATATAATTAATTTAATATTAAATAATATTTTTTTATTTAAATTCATGCCTCTAGACACAATGGTTCAAATTCTTTTGGGAAATAGTTACAATGAAGAGGAAAGACCAAAAGTTGTATTTTCCTTAATAAATGTGTATATCAATTCTTCTTTATCAAAAATGAATTTAATTTTGGCTTGGGACTGTGTCAGTGATTATTACTTATCACCTTTTGTCGTTAATAGAGAAAAGATATACAAGAAGTAATATAGACACTAAAGGTAATTTCATTCATATTAAATCTTTATGTTTTTTCTTTTTTTTTTTTATTTTATTTAATTAATCTTGATTTCGTTTATTGTATTTTAATATATTTTCTTTAAGTTTTTTATCTTGTTTTCATCAAATTGTGCTAAGAATCTGTAATACAATTTGTTAATTTTGTGTGATCATTTTAGTGTTATGTGGTTTTGATTCTTCTTTCTTAATATTAGATTTTGATGTATTCTTTGAATATCAACTTTTTTATTGGTTTTATGGTATTTGATATGATTAGCCTCATTGTGGTTTCAATCTAGACTAGAAGAGGTTTACACAGTTATTATTGTATTTTTGTGCGGTCTTGTTAATATGTTGAATCATTGAATGTTTCTTTATATTTATTTTTTTGAGTATTTTTAGTAATTTTGAAATTTATTCTCGAGGTATTGCTCAATTTTATACGTTAAGTGATAGTTTTCTATTTTTTACCTTGGGATTTCAATTTTTGTTGTTTCTTTGACGAACTTTTTCATCCTTTAAGAAATGTAGTTATTATTGTCAACACATAGTATAGGATCATAGAGACATTAACTTTGAGAAAGTCATCGTAGTAATACCACTTTTATGGTAACAATTAAAATAATAAGGTTGAACCTCACTTTTATAGTACCAATTAAATTGAAAAATTGAAAAGTCATGCATATATGTAATACAAGTGTATGTAATACAAATGACCAGTGAAAAAATATATGGTTCTCATATCTATATTTGATATTACTTGATGTTTCAATTAATTCACAAAATTTGGAGTATACACATCACCCTTCATTGATTTAAGTTTATGAGTGTTTTTCTAAAAAAATCTACTTTATGCCTCATTTATATATTTTATACTTGTGTCATTTAAAAAAACAGAATATTAATTAATAGGCTACATGTGTGTTGTACGTGAGCAAAGACTAGTTATTAACTAAACCCCACCCAATTTATAAACCAATTATAATATTAAAATTGCCATAAACACTACTAAAACACGACAAAATTATAGATTCCTGAAAATGACATCCAAAATTATTCGAGTCTGAATCGAAGCCCAATTAAATTTAAGTTGAACCACTTATTTAGGAGAATACTTTCAATAGGATTCTCTTTCAAGTTTGAATTCAAAATTTATAATTGCTACATCCCGAATTAATTTTTAATATAATTTTATAAATATTTATAATTTGTTTTAAAACCTTTAATATATTTTTTATTTAAAAAAAAAGTAATCTATGAAGTAACATCACAGAATTGAGATGAAAGAATAATTAAGATGAACATAGCCAAACTTTTAAGTTTATCGGTAATTTTTATTTAGACACTTGAATGTATGATAATTTACTTCTATAGATATTTTCACCTCAATTTTTAAAAACACTCATTGCCAGTATCTTTTCTGTTGTTACATTAGTAATGTGACGGGTTTATTAATTTTTTGATGTTTAATTAGTAATAAGTGGGTAGTGGATTGATTTATAAATTATACTGATAAGTTAAATTATAACAAATAGTTGAGTGCCACATATTTAAAAAAATATATAAATAGTTTAAATTTAAAACCGTTAAATAAGTTGTCAATTTTGAACCCGAAGGTGGATGACAAGGGTATTTTGGAGTCAATAGGTGGGTGGAAAGGTTATTTTGGAGCAATAGGTGGATGGAGGGTAATTTTGTACCATTTCCAATACTTCGAGGATATTTTAGGCCTTTTTCCGTTCTTGGTATTGAGTTTGCTACGACCAAGGAGGGATATGTGATGAATTAACTCAAGTATGCTTTGGAACTAATCTCTGAAATGGAATTAAGTGGTGCAAAACCAGTTCATACACCAATGGATCCTAATGTAAGGCTGACATCTATTGAGTATGATAAACATGTACATGGATCAGAAGTTACTTCAACAGATAAACCTTTGAAGTATATTGGAAGATATCAAAGGTTAGTGGGTAGGCTGTTATATCTAACAATGACCAGAGTAGA
>JAKWIY010001205.1:0-23643 GCA_027704805.1 Solanum corneliomulleri | reverse complement strand
TGTTCTTTTCACCTCATTGAAGAATGAATTAGGATGTCAATATTCCGAGTTCATGTTTTGAGTTAGATTTATGCTTCGAGACTGTATGTTCCACTTGTCTTAGTCCATTTCAAGTTTTCTTTATAACAAAGGGCAATGATTGTATGGGATGATTCAAGTTGTCGTCATTGTTGTGATCTTTCTACTTCTTGTCTAATTTTCTTTGGTCATTTTTGTTCTCATTTGGTTGCCTGGATGTTGAATCTTTTTCCTGTTATTTTGTTAGCTTTAAGCTCTAAAAGATCTCTCATATTACTAGTGTTAATGTTGTTCTCCTTCTAAAAAAAGAAATGAGGCAGAATGTTGAGAATGGGCTCATATGGAGGTTGTGCTGTGTTATTTGTGTTTGTTGGTCAATAGGCAACTAAACCTCGATTCGACAGTTCTGTCTTTATTTTCATTCCGATTTCTTCTTGCTTTCAATTATTTCCCGTTGCCTCATCACTAGCCCATCTTTCCTATTTGGAATTATAATATCTAGATAGAGATGTCTAGTCAATCTTGGAATGAAAAGTTACTATGCTAAGTTTGCCTTTTTTTCTTTCAAATTTGAATGGCTGTGTATTTATCTTTTCATTTATACATTGCCAACATGTAGTATCTGCAATATTGTCATCCCAACTCGCTGTAAATTTATTATCACCTATCGTATTCCAATGGCTTTAATTGGTTATTTTATCAAGTTCATTAACTAGTTATTCTAATCATTTATTTCTCTTGTGTGAACTCCTCTCGAGTCCATTTGGACTCCATTTCCCTCCTCGCATACCTTGTTTGAGCCACGAAGGCTCAAACCTTTACCCCAAGTCGGTCAGACCCCTCTCTAAACTGTCGGACAGGTTAAGAGCAGCAATACACTGCTGGAAATTAATTTTCCAGCCCCGGAAGGTCAAAGAACAGGCAGATATATCTGATTTATACACTGATATACAACCAAAAAAAAATCATATACAGGTCAAAACGTTCTACTACAGTATAAAAACGCAAAAAATACGAAAATCCTTATAAACTATGGGTTTAGGAGTCTGAGAATCAATGATATACATGGTGTATACACCAAATATACACTTGATGTATACCATGGTAAATGAAAATGAAAGGGGGCTGACAGCCCAAGAAGAAATTCCAATAACATTTGAACGGGCCCAAACCATTTTGGGTCACTTTTAGGGTAGGACAGGTCATTAAATAGACAACCATGCTTACGTGTTAATTGAAGGATATGTATGTGTTTTTTAAACGATTTATTGTCTATGGGGTGGGGGTTAACTAATCTTTGTCGCTATTCTTGTAGGATGGATCTAAACACGAGCCTCTAAAAACAAGAATGGTTACTATCTCTGATTCCTTCCTCAAAGTGTGGTGGAGATTTATGAATAATGATGACAAGATGATAGTTAAGAAACACAGGCTATCTTCCGTCACTGTTAGAAATGAATGTCTGGCCCGGTCTAATTGGAACGATGGTGAAATTCTGAGATAGTGAAAATATGGTCTTTCGGTTCGAGGGAGTGGAAATGACACCAACATTGAAGAGGTCCTTACGATCTATGAAAGTGTCGCCATGTGCAACAAGAGAAACGCTATCCAGATACAGATCTTCTAAATCTCAAAATATGGGATTTCACTAAAATCAAAGAAAAATTGTCACTAGTCAAAGCTGAGTGGATGGATAAGCTTCCCAGTCCGAACATTCCTTTCAAAAAGCTATATTATTGATTCGGACGTGCGAGGGCTTACGAGAAATTCAAAGAAGAGTTCGTATCAAAAGAAAAATAGAAGGAGCCGCGTCCCTTTGCCTTTGCAATATGCTTACATTGAACGATGGTTTTTCCTCAAGGGCCAAAATACACATTCATCCTAGTGTGTTTATGGTCACTCATGCTATCTTCTACAGAGTGGACTATAAATCATCAACCAAGTACTACACCTTAGCGTCTATGATCTTGGCCAATATTTATAGAGCTTTAGATAAATGTCAAAGTGGAGAGCGTTTCTTTTAGGGGTGTAATCTGATACTTCAATGGTGGATGATGCGACATCTAATCAAGACTCATAATCCGAAAGAACTAGACCCCCTAAGGCGGTCATACGAGCTACATGGTCATGATTGGTGGTTGTACCAGAATCGTTGCAACAAAACTGGAGGAAAATATTTTTTGCATCCAAGACATCGAGTGCTGAGAGAAGAAGACGTACAGTGGTAATTAGACAGTCTGGTGGTAACTAAAAATATAGTAGTTCGAACAGAAAAAGTTCCTTACTTGGTGTTTGTTGGGTTAAGAGGCACTAGATCATATGCTCCCGGTCAAGTCCTAAGGAAACTAGGAGGGAAACAAGAGTTTCCCCAGATTGTAGATATGAGGAAATTTGCAACTGACCACGAGAACGGACGAGTTGCATTTGCTGAAGACATACGTAGGATGTGGAGGTCTCAAAGAGTATTGGGTGAACCCGTACCTAATAGGTTTCGTCCAGAAGGGAGCACAAGGAATGGTTGAAAAAGAGTCTCGCTGGAACTATTGAGTCTATTCCGAACGTTCCTCACATTATCGTATATGTTGGAGCCAAACATCAAGTTCGACTTGATCGACTTCAAGAGAAGTTTGATAAGAATGAATTAGAGCATCAATACCACCATTCAGAATACGCCAAAGTCATAACTCAATTGAGACAAGAGCTAAGAAGAGCCAGACAATGCATGACAGAGTTAGACAATAGCATGGAACAACAGATTTAGTTGTTGGATTGGTTTAGACATCAAGAGGGAGATCGATTAGCGACAGATCATCTATGGACGAACAGATATGTTATGTGGGAAAAGGTCAGCATCGCCAAAAGGACTAGACTTGGCGAAGGATCAGAGCAGGCTTGAATTTTATTATCATCCCTTGCATGGGACTGCTTTATTTGTACTTTGTTTTTTAATTTAATTTCAAAACTATTTCCTTGTTTTATGTTTATCAAACATTTTGGATGTTATTATGAAGTATTTAGGGGATAATGAATTGGTTTAAAAAGGCATATACATCATTTAATTCGTCGCCTACCCTTGGCATGAAAGGATCACAAACATGTTTAGGAAGCGATATTTGTCTATATACTTGTGTGCTTAACTGTTTATGTGATGTGTTGTTTTGAATGAGGATGTTGCTAATCCACTCCTTCCCAAAAAATTCAAGAAGATAGATACAAATCACTACTATAATATGTTCGACCAAATTTTCCGAGTCTTAAGTTTCTCTATCAAAAGCAAAAATATCCTATCTCAAGATCCTAAACTGATACTCTATCGTCTCAGAAAAAACAAGATCACCGCTATGTGAAAGGGTAAAAGTATCAAGATAGAACTTACTAGAGAGGAGTTGCAGAGAAAAATAGAACAAAGCGCGCAGGAAATTCATGAGGTTAGAGAAAAAGGACTCAGAGTCGAAATTGCCACAGTGGTTTACAAAGACGCAACTACGACGTTGGATGAGGATTTGGCGTCTAAAATGATGAAAAAAAGAGACATAGAGATAGAGAGAGAGAGGACTTAAGGAAGAAGTTAGATATGCTTTGACTGATGATTCAGGAAAGGGAGGCAAGAGAAGCAGAGATAGATTCAGAAACCACAAATGTGCTGGCAAGAAATGCAGCACTTGATGAGGAATCAACGGTGGAGATTGAGGAATTCACTACCATGAGGGAAAAAATGGTCGAAGTGAGGAAGAAGAATGAGGCTTTCCACAAGGACATGATCGTCAAACTTCAGAAAGTGCATGGAAAATAATGTCTGTGAACAAGAAGCTAATGATGGTCCAGAGGACACTCACCCTGGAGCAACTAGGGAAGACAGCGACGAAGAAATCGTCTATATGCCTCCATTCCTGGGCCATCTAAGAGGAGGGGACAAGTTGATCACTCTCCCAGCTTACGAGCCGACACATAGAGTAAGGGTAAAGGTTGTGTCGTGCGCCCGTCTGTGCGAACATCTTAAATGGAAACCTCGCGAGGGAATAACTTCAGCTTGGAACATGAGATTTATTGAGTGGTGTGTGCCTTCCACCCGAACCAGCGAGGACATACTATAGAGGAACGAATATAGCTTAAAGAACTGATCTGTCATCTGATCGACACTGGAAACATCGCGCACTTCTTCGGTTGGAACACTGTCCTCGCCTACGATCAGTCAAAAACCAGTGATCACACCCAATTTATTTGTCATTATTTCACGCCGTTTAAGAAGACGTTACTCGAAATCTACAACGATTTGGTTCAGAGTGGAGTCCTAGCCTCTGTCCAAGAGAATGACAAAGCACTCGACCACTCGGGGTAGAAATCTGGAAACCTTGTGCTTATCGTAATACTAAAGATCATCGACTCTCAAGGTGCCTCAGTTTTTACTATGACATAGAAACCCTTATCAACGTGGGAAAGATCAAAGTCAAGTTTGTTCCCAATGACTGAAGCAGTAATGAGAAGAGGAATGGCTGAGATGGAACCACCGTTTATCTTTTAAAGATTTGTTGTTATTTTTTAATTTCCTTGTAATCGTAATGAATGAATGAATGAAAACAAGTATTTTCTTTTGTACTAGAACTACGTAGGGTCTGAATACTCTTTCTGAGATACGTAGGCAGCCTTACAAGGACCGACCCCTATCTTTTAAAAATTTTATTTTCTCTCTTTCATCCTACAAGGAAATGTGAAGCTCAGATCAACGGACGTCAAAGAGATGCAGTAAGAAGACCTTAGCTCAATGTGATTTAACCTTTCTGAGACAATGTCAAACTAAAACAAGCAAACTCTTGCTTGTTCAAACATTAGTTTCCATTTACTCGTCGGTCAAAATGTCCTCAAACAAAACAACTTTGTGTGTTTATCTGTTCTCTATGTCATATCCTGCATTACATATTCCGAACTCAAATTTACAAATTTGTCTTTGAGTTGTTTTCCTCCACAGGTACTTACAAACTGGTCTGTGTCGATTAAACTGGTTGATCATCCATACTTCACTAGATCTAAAGGACCTGCAGATTCCTTTCTCGGCCAAAGGTCAGGCAAGGGAAAAAATAGTAATGGCGGTCAATAACGAAGAAATTAGTCTTACTGATGTTGTGGTGGCTTAACCCACCATAGCAGATCAGAACAAATTGATTATGCACTTAATGCAGCAGATTGCTGAGATGAGAGTGGAAATGCAAAAGAGACAGGATCTACCTCCACCAGGTTTTACTGCTAACGCTACTATTGATGGAAGGCCTTCTCTATACTTTTCCTCTCCAAACATGGATCCAGCTTAGATTCTATCTTCTACTCCTGCTCAAACTCCCTCAATTAATAGACTTGACCACAGAAAATCCTCAATACATCTCCGTCGCTTACCAAACCCCACCCCCTCCTCAAAACAACAATTCTCAAATGCCACTGATACGCTCAAACTTACTTCTCAAATAAGAAGTAAAGCAGTCGTGTCAAGTAAATAATCCAACTAGTGAGGTTGAGATCGTTCCCACGACGAAAATAGTTTAGACTTATCTTCAATCTATTACTACTAATGTTCAGTCAATTACTTCCTTGGAAAGCAAAAATGATAAAAGGGGGGTTTTCTATTTCTATGTAAATGAAAATAACTAGCGAAATAAAAGTAGACAACTAACAGCTTTGAATGTTGGAGTTTAATCAATTAATCAAAGTAACTAGGGTTTACGTGTTCCACACAGGTTCATAACTTTATAAGTCTAACTATAACAATTCTTTCCTAGTATCTTGCATGCAAAGTGATAAGTTATGTATTTCTAAATCCTTGGTTTGGGATCTAGAAAATGTCACTCCGCACCTTGGTCCGGCTACGTGTGTTGCTATCCTAACCCTTATCTTTACCTCATATTAAGCATCGTATTCGATATTTGACTAAGTTATTACCTCGTACCAATCAATACTAGCCTATTAGATAGTATAAACTAAATCTATGTTGACAATTCTTTTCCTATTATCTACCTCCTTGGTCCGGCAAGTAGCATTAAGGCGAGTTCTAACGTTGGCCATCCATTAAAAAGACTTCTAAGCGAAAGAATTATCAATACATGCAAGACACTATTCTAGAATTGTTATTTTAGTTAGGTTTTACCTCATTATTTGCCTATGATTCCCACAATCCTAGTTATGGAGTTTAGTTACCCATAGTCATAATTACAATATTCAAATATGTGATAATAGAATTCATGCACTTACTTCGATGAGAAGGAGTAAAATCCGAAAGTTCACTTGATTAATCAGCAAAAATCACCAATAATCAATGATAAAACTCTCAAGATAATCAATAATCTCTCAAAGAGTCTACAAAAATACTCAAGAGTCTCTCAATATTCAAAGGTCTAACAATGATCCAGAGTCTAACCTCAAAAATGAGGTTTTTCAAACTATAGAAAATAAAAACCTAATTAAACAAGGACTCTATTTGCCAGAAATCTGTCAAAAATGCAGCTGGATCGACGGACATCGCGACGGCTCTTCATGGCCACGACGGACCGTCATGGACTCCATCGTCCCATACTTGATTAAATTTCTTCTGCTCCTCTCTTCATTACCCTCGACGGCAGGTAGACGGATCGTTACGAGCACAACGGTCCATCGAGGGTCTCCGTTCTAAAACACTTTAACTCTTGGAATATGGGTACTGGAGCTACTTCCCTGATCTTCATGACGAACCTGCAGGACGGACGGTCATGGCTACGACGGTCCGTCACGTTTTCCGTAACCCCACACTTGGTCAGACTTCCCCATCTTCCTTCAGCAGCTGCACTAACGCTGGCCGCACACGGAAGGACGTCTCCGTAGTAGGTGTCTTCTGGCATTCTTCGCTCAAAAAACATCGCATTCATCTTTGGACAGAATTCCTGCAAATAAGAGAGAAACTTATATTAAAATTAGCACAAAAAGGCTTTTGGACATAATAAACTTAAGGAAAAAGTATTAATAATACCGTGAAACCACGGTATATCAACACCCTCAACTTAAATTCGTTGTTTGTCCTCAAGCGACGCACTATGACTCAATACACAATCTTTGTACAATAGTATCCATGTTTTATCCTTTGCAATCATTTGGCTATCAATCCCGATTAATCTCATCATATTTATGCATGCTATCACTATTAGGCTTGAATTATGTGGAATTAGACCATGACAAAGACTCACCATGCACTAACACCTATCCTTTTCAATTTCTCACCGAGGTGCTAATATTTCCGATAATGCAACTAGTGTCCTCACTTCAAAACAAAATCCTCATTTTTCACACAATGATTTCAGTTTGAGTATAAGGATTACTTTTCAACACTCACTCTAAGAACAAATTCACACTCATTCATACCTATTGCCATAAGCTTGACCTTATTTTCACTGCTTTAAGTTTGCTATACAACCCTTAGGATCACGATAGGACTTTCTTAGCTTGTAACATAGTCTCAGGGTCAGGTAAGGTATATTTAGGTATACTTTAGTGACTTTTTGCCCTCCTTGACATATCGGCTAAACATACCATTTTCTATCATTTTATTTTGCCCAGTTTTCCACATTCTTTCACCTTGCTATTTTCCCTTTTTTCTTCATTTGTGTAAGTGACTCTCTTCTTTTCTTGCTTGTATATTTTTTTTTTTCATTTTTACTTTTCTTTCAACTAATTTTTGAGTCACTTTACTTTTGTTCTTTCTCTCTCTTTATTCTTTCAACCCCACTTTCCAGAGCATTCCTCATAATAGCCACCCTCAACTCATGGATTTGCCATGAGTCGAAGTACACAATACCCAAAGTTGGGTCAGGGCCATAAAAAGTTGTTTATTGCATTAGCCACCCTCAACTTATGCTTTTGGCATAAGCTGAGGTGCACATGTCCAAGGAGGGACAAGGGCCAACACATTATTCCCAGAAAAGATCAGTTGGGGTGAGAAAGAAAGGTCTAATTTAAGCTCAAATCATTTGGATCAAAGAAGGATAAATTTCATTTGGTTTTCTTTTATTTAGTCTAAAAATAGGCTATATTGAATAATGACCTATGATCGTTTCCTAATTGTCTATTACAACTTACTTTTAGCAGGACTAACCAGGCAAGTTCTAGCTCAGTACAAATAGTGGACTATTCAAATCTTCCTCACACTCACTTGACATCTCATCACTCTACCAGATTATCAGACACCTAGTTCGAATTTAGACTTAGGGTCATGCAATGGTGTACCTCTATGTCATGCTTAGAGCCACCCATTTATAAATTACTATGCCTAGTCATGCATCATTTTCAATTTTATCAGGATATCATTTTAGCCATCATGCTCCAGAATTAAACTATGTACACAAGATATAGACATGCCGGTTCAACAGAAAAAGTAATCAGTCTTTCGGGGAAAAAGAACACAGGCAAGAAAACCCCAAAAGAGGATAGTGAATTGGGCTACTCAGACTTCACCCTAGCACTCACTTTACATTTACCCCACCCCCAACAAAAACACATGCAATTGTCCCCAATGCATAAAAAAAAATTTAAATACTAGAGTGGTAGGTGAAGCAAACCTGGGGTGCAAAGCGCCGATGATCAGCAAGCTGGTGGGTCCGGTTCCCCAGAACCCACTACCTCTGTAATCTGGACACCCTCAGTGGTGTCCTTAGCATCAACATCATTATCAGCAGTACCTCCCGCTATCTCCACAGTTCTGGGGCTAGACGACCCAGCAGCTAACTCTCCTGCTCTCATCTGATGCGTCTCCTCTTCAGCAAACGAGGCTCTCCTCACAGCCTCCATATAATGGCGCTCCTTCTTCCGTGCTCGCGCCTCATCCTCCTCTCGACCCCTACGCCTCTTGTCATGCTCTCGAGGGGGAGGTGGTGGAATGTCTGAAGTGGCAAATAGGGTCGCCATCACTGTTTCTTTAGCAGGCTCTGCAGAAGGGGCCTCACACTTAGGCACCCTGACCTCTAAGATCGTATCAATATCTGCGCGAAGACTGTCGACCGCAGCCTGAAGGATCGACACATCCACCGGAGGGGCTGGACGGGCTAGCACTCACAACTCAAAGACGTCCAAGCGCTGATGAACATCAGCGATCTTCCGCTCTGTGTGCTGGACCATTCTCTGCTCCAAGCGCTCTTCTGCCTCGGTAATAGACCTCTGCATCCAAGGATGATATGATGCAGAAGTGTAGCCATTTGCGCCTCTAATTTCTGGACCCTAGCAAGCGAGACCAGAGCGGGTAAAGGGGCTGAGCAAGAGGAGCTCGGGGCGGTGCTACTACCCGGGATAGACTCGACCGAGGTAGTGTCAGTGGAAGCCGCCTGCGTAGCCATGCGGGCCTGTGCTACCGTCTCAGCCAGATTGTCACCAAGAGGGGGCAACTCTGGATGGGGCCCTCTGCATGGAGCCAACTCATTGGCCTCATCCCTGATGAGGCCGATATCAATTGTGCCCAGCAGGGTCTTGAGTTGATCAACGTGCCATATAGGCACACCGGCAGACCTACATAGACAAAATATCATGCACGGGAAAGGGTAAGTAGTTGTGACTTTAAAATCCCTCTCATGCATGACCACCTATAGAAGCCACGCAAAATCCACCTTGAACCCAGCTATCATCGCCGCCATCAGTACTGCTCGATCCCATGTGACGATATTATCAGCGGCTGTGGAGGAAAGGCAGTTGCGGATAATCAACCACAAAAACTTCACTCTAAAAGTCAGGTTGGCCTTCTTGATGGCCCCCTTCGGCTCTGTCACCCAGTTGTCACCCTCTCCATCAACGGACAAGTGCAAGACCATCCACCTCTTGGTGGTCTCTCTCAGCGATGGCTCACGCAGAAATTATCAATCTTTGACAATCTGCTATCGGTAGTCAAACTCGGCAGCGAGAGGGGTCTGATTACCATCAACATTCTCGCTGTATAGAAACCAACCGATAGCAGGCAAGGAGATATCAACCGGAATGCCACGTACTCGGACTTGCTCCAGTGGGGCCTGTTTGGCGGGGGAAGCCCGCCTATAAATCTGCGATCGGAAAGTTGCTACGTAAAATGCGTAGAACTCTCGGACCAGCTCTTCACTATAACGTCCCAACGGATGTGCTGTCCACTCCAGTCGATGTCTGGTGAAGAGATTGTGGATCTCAGGCATCGTTGGGAGACTTCCCGTAAGGACCCGCCGCTCCAATGTAAGTGTTCGAGTCATAACTTCTTTGTCATTCAGGAACTTGGCATCGAAATAGACTTGAAACTGCCCGTCTACACACAACCGGTTGGGCTGGTCGGTGACCGGGGTGAGAGCACGAGCTGGTGAATCGGGTGTGGATTCCGAACCGTCAGCCTCATCAGACGAGGCTGACGCTGCAGCGGTGGCGGGTGCGGGAACCTCAGCAGATTTGGAGGCTTCCTCCGACCACGAAATTCCTAAGGATCCAGGCGCTCCTTCTTCATTAGTGGCTGACCCAGAAGGTGTGTTGGTCAGTGTGCTCTTCTCATCAGACTGGGAGGCAGTGACTACGCCGGACGCCACCTTTTTTAGTGTGGCTCTGGCAGCACGTGCAGCACGGGATGGGGTGAAAGTGACTGGGGGCATGTACTCGGGGTCACGCTCATCATCAGAGCCAATGACCAGGCGGGCAGACAAGACAAGCAAAACCACACAAAATAAATAAAAAAATTAAAATAAAATGACATTGCTATAGTAACAGTGAAACACAACGGACCAGGTGACGGTTCGTTGTGAGTACGACGGACCGTCATGGGGTCTGTCGTGTAGTACCTAGACTATGTTTATATGGAGAACCCTGAAGGAGAGTCTCTGACAAGTATGACGGTATGTGCAGGACGGACCGTCACATGTACGACAGTCCGTCGTAGGTGTCCGTCAAAGGACACTTAAAAGAAATATGGAGACCCTTAGGAGAGGGGTCTCTGACCGTCATAACGGTCATGAAGGATGGATCGTCGAGGGTATGACGATCCGTCGTAGTTGTCCGTTTGAGGAGACTTAGAAAAATAGAGAGAGACCCTTAGGACGGACCGTCGTAGGTATGACGGTACGTCGCATGTGTCCGTTGAAGGACACTTGGAAAAAGTGAGAGACCCGTAGGAATAGGCTCTCTGACAACCAGAAAGGTTTTGCAGGACGTACCGTCGTAGGTATGACGGTCCGTCGCATGTGTCCGTTCAAGGACACTTAGAAAAAGTGAGAGACCCTTAGGAATAGGGTCTCTCACAACCAGAACGGTTGTGCAGGACGGACCGTCGTAGGTATGACGGTCCGTCGCATGAGTCCGTTGAAGGACACGTAGAAAAAGTGAGAGACCCTTAGGAATAGGGTTTCTAACAACCAGAATGGTTGTGCAGGACACCGTTGCGGGAACAACGTTCCGTCGCATGTGGCCGTTGGTGGACACTTGGAGAAAAATTGGACAGTGGAGTGTTAGGGCGATTGGAACGGACCCAATGACGGTCCATTGTGAATACGACGGTCCGTCATCGGGGTCTCGTTCTGTAGCTCAGTGACAGAACTGGAGATGCCCCATTCATCCCTTATGACCCAAATCGAATTGGTAGTGTTTTGACCTACATTTGTCTAACCAAAATACCTAGTAAATTACCAATGCTAAGGCTCTTATTTCTAGGGTTTTAACACGGCAATTTAGGGAATTTTTTTAACTTAGGTCAGACAAAATTTGATAAAGAATGAACATATAAAGAAGAACTAGACTACTACTGATTAATAAACAAAAATGCAATATAAATGAGTAGAAGTTAGAGACACATACCTGAGAATTTGAGAAAAACAAGAGGGAAAGGTACTTGGTTATCAAGTACACACCCACAACATCATCTCTCCGACTAGTAGATGATGACTTTTAGGATTTTGGAAAATTTGGCAGAAAATGATCGGTTGAAGAGAGAGATGATTTTGGAAGTTGAAAAGGTAGGGAAATAGGAGGAAGAGTGAAGGAATGGGGTGAAATGAAGGGTTGGGGGTTTAAAATGTTGAATTTTTTTTAAAAAAAACCCAGCTGGGTCGGGTCGGGTATGCCTCATTAATGACGCGATGATTCCACGACGACGGTCTGTCTCATATTTCACAATCCGTCGTTGGTTCCGTCGCGTGTGCCCTAGTTTGAAAATAACAGAAAGACGTACCTGGCACGAAGGATTCATGTGACGGTCCGTCACATTAACGGTCCGTCGCTGTATCCGTCAGTGACTGCTGCAGAGTAATTTTCTGCAGAATTTCCTGGTGATGTGCCTGCAAATTTAAAACCCATTAGTAGAAAATACTACAATTACTATAAAGAAAAACTATAAGTATTGGGTTGCCTCCCAACAAGCGCCTGATTTAACGTCGCGGCACGACTGAGGACACTTGATTACTCAGCCTTCATCAAGATGGTATGCCTCTATCACTTCATTCACCGATGCAGTATGCCCAAAATAGAGTTTTATTTGTTCTCTATTCACCTTAATCCGCACTCCTTCCTTGGTTTTTAACTCAAACTTACTTCTCAAATAAGAAGTAAAGCGGTCGTGTCAAGTAAATAACCCAACTAGTGAGGTTGAGATCGTTCCCACGAGGAAAATAGTTTAGACTTAACTTCAATCTATTACTACTAATGTTCAGTCAATTACTTCCTTGGAAAGCAAAAATGATAAAAGGTTTGTTTTCTATTTCTAAGTAAATGAAAATAACTAGCGAAATAAAAGGAGACAACTAACAACGTCGAATGTTGGAGTTTAATCAATTAATCAAAGTAACTAGGGTTTACGTGTTCCCCGCAGGTTCATAACTTGATAAGTCTAACTATAACAATTCTTTCATAATATCTTGCATGCAAAGTGATAAGTTATGTATTTCTAAATCCTTGGTCCGGCATATAGAAAATGTCACTCCGCACCTTGGTACGGCTATGTGTATTGCTATCATAACCTTTATCTTTACCTCATATTAAGCATCGTATTCGATATTTGACTAAGTTATTACCTCGTACCAATCAATACTAGCCTATTAGATAGTATACACTAAATTTATGTTGACAATTCTTTTCCTATTATATACCTCCTTAGTCCGGCAAGTAGCATTAAGGCGAGTTCTAACGTTGGTCATCCGTTAAAAAGACTTCTAAGCGAAAGAATTATCAAAACATGCAAGACACTATTCTAGAATTGTTATTTTAGTTAGGTTTTACCTCATTATTTGTCTATGGTTCCCACAACCCTAGTTATGGAGTTTAGTTACCCATAGTCATAATTATAATATTCAAATATGTGATAATAGAATTCATGCACTTACTTCGATGAGAAAGAGTAAAATCCGAAAGTTCACTTGATTAATCAACAAAAATCACCAACAATCAATGATAAAAGTCTCAAGATAATCAACAATCTCTCAAAGAGTCTACAAAAATACTCAAGAGTCTCCCAACATTCAAAGGTCTAACAATGATCCAGAGTCTAACCAAATAATCTAGAGTCTAACCTAATAATCCAGAGTCTAACCTCAAAAACGAGGTTTTTCGAACTATTTATAAAAAATAAAAACCTAATTAAACAAGGACTCTATTTGCTGGAAATCTATCAAAAATGCGGCTGGATCGACGGACATCGCGACGGCTCGTCGTGGCCACGACGGACCGTCATGGAATCCTTCGTCCCATACTTGATGAAATTTCTTCTGCTGCTCTCTTCATTACCCTCGACGGCAGGTATGACGGATCGTTACGAGCACAACAGTCCGTCGAAGGTCTCCGTTCCAAAACACTTGAACTCTTGGAATATAGGTACTGGGGCTACTTCTCTGATCTTCATGACGAACCTGCAGGACGGACCGTCATGGCTACGATGGTCCGTCACATTTTCCGTAACCCCACACTTGGTCAGACTTCCCCATCTTCCTTCAGCAGCTGCACTACGCTGCCACCTACGGACCGTCACAAGCTCCGTAGGTGGTCTCTTCTGCATTTCTTCGCTCAAAAACCTCTGCATTCATCTTTCGACAGATTTCCTGCAAATTAGGAGAAGCTTATATTAAAATTAGCACAAAAAGGATTTTGGACACACTAAACTTAGGGAAAAAGTATTAATAATACCGTGAAACCACGATATATCAACCACCTCCCCCTTAAAATATCCATCATCAAACCGCTCCGCTCCCACAAAACCAAAATACATTCCATCCCCGAACACCTATCCATCATCAAAATCATCACACTAACCACATACCTTCCCACAAAATTACCAAGCTACTCAAAACGCCCCAAGTCCCTTCGTAGCTCCACCCCTACCCAGAAAAACCACCTTTCAAATTCCCGTTCCAAATGAGCAAAATGTGAATGGTTCTAAGCTGGACCATTATAATGAGCAGGAAAGAGAGTGGAAGGCCAAAGAAAAGGCTGCAAAATAGACATAAAGGAGGAGATCCAAAAAGCAATGAAGGAATTTCAGTGTTTTTTTGACGTCGCCGGTTTGAATTACTAGGACTTATGAATTCATCCGAATATAGACCTCCTAGAAGGGTTCAAGATTCCATAGTTTGATACTTTTGGAGGAACTGGGAATCCCTTAGCGCATCTAAGGGCCTACTGTGAGCAGCTCCTAGGAGTTTGTAGGGATAAAGTTGTGCTGATGTGACATTTTAGCCGAAGTTTGATCGGAGAAGCTTTGGAATGGTATACATCTTAGAGACGGGACAGTGGCCTAGATGAAATGCTTTGGCTGAGGACTTCGTCAAACGGTTTTCCTACAATGTAGATATCTTCCCTGATCATTATTCCTTAGAAAAAATGAAACAAAAGTTCAACAAAATCTACAGAGATTTTTCTTACAGGTAGCGCGAGGAAGCAGCTAGAGTACGACCTCCTATATCCGAGAAAGAAATAGTTGAAGTGTTTGTGCGAGTGAAAGAGCCTGAATACTATGACTGAATCATATTGCTCGTTGGACCAAAATTCGTTGAGATAGTCAAGGTTGGTGAGACTATCGAGGATGGGTTGAAAACCAGGAAGATTGTTCGTGTTGCTGCATTACCTGAATCATTGGGTTTGTTGAAAAAGAAAAGAGAACATTTTTGTTGTCTGTTATGAGGGAAGGAAGACCCCCAGAAGATCATCATCCTACCAAAGTCATCCTCGACCTTCCCAGAATTATTACAAGGCTTGCTTTATGCAAGTTGGTTATCGAAATACTCCTCCTCCTATCTATCAAAATTCTACCTCCACATACCAAAATGCCCTCCACTAAATTACAAAAATCCATCTCCCGTTTACCAAAATTCTCCCCCACCTTACCAAATTCCATCCCCCATTTACCAAAATGTTGCTCCTAACTTTGCCAATGCGCAGTTAAACTATAGAGCACCTCCCAGAATATACCAAGCTCCTGTATACCAAAATACCCTCACGAACTACCAAGCTCCATCATCAAATTATCAAAAAAATCCTTATCCAAGAAACCAAACTCCCCGTCAAATACCCGAAATTATCAATAGATGTCTCCTCCCTCCTAACAAGTCAATTATGATCCACCTCGACCTAGCTTCGAGAAAAAGCCCCCCATAAACTTTACCGCGATCGCTGAAATCTGAACAAAGATGTACGAGCGACTGGTTGCGGCTGGATACATTCACCCGGTGGGGCCCAATCCGGTGGATACTAGTTCCGAATTCTACAGATCTGATCAAAGGTGTGTGTATCATTCCAATAGCGTTGGACATGATACTAAGGACTGTATCAACCTCAAACACAAGATTCAAGATTTGATTGACCAAGAAGTGGTTTCTCTTCAAACAGTCGCACCCAATGTCAACACCAATCTTTGCCGAATCATGAAAGTGTCAATATAAATATGATAGAGACGGATGAGGACTGGTGCATGACAAAGGCGATAGTCCCAATTGTCCATGACGAGCTGGAAAGAACAGTGGCTTCGCTAAGTATCAAGGAGAAAAAAAAGTTTGTGATTCTGACACCCGCCAATGTTGTTGCCTTGGTGCCAATAAAAACTCCCGCTAGACCGAGGTTTGTGATCGAAATTGCTCAGTTCAGGGTATGACCAGTTTTGACAATTGTGATACTCCAGAAGAGTTGGCCTATGGAGGGTAAAAGAAGGACCAATGAAAGAGGCTGATAAGTGAAGGCAAAGCTAAAGAATTCTGGAGAAAGATGCAGTCGAAGAACTACTCGATTGTTAAGTATTTGGGGAAAACCCCGGCTCAGATTTCTGTGTGGGCCTTATTGATGAGTTAGCAGCTACATAGGCAGGCCTTGATGAAGGATTTGGATGACACATATGTGCCCGTAGGCACAAGCAGCGATAATGTAGCGCCTATGATCAACCAAGTCATCCGAGGGCATCGAATTAGCTTCTGCGATGAAGAGTTGCCTTTTAAAGGGAGGTAGCACAATAAGGCGTTGCATGTCACTGTGATATGCCGTGAAAGGGTCATAAACTGTGTCCTGGTGGATAATGGGTCTGGCCTAAATATTTTCCCATTATCGACTCTGAGGCAGTTGAGGTTTGATTTGGTGAAGCTGGAACAAAACCCAGTCAATGTAAGAGACTTCGACAGGGTACAAAGAGACACATTAGGAGCAGTGAAATGGGTCATCCAAATGGGTCCGGCAGAGTTCACCGCATAATTGCAGGTCTTGGACATTGACACGAGCTATAACCTTCTTCTAGGAAGGCCTTTCATCCACATGGCTGGGGCTATGCCTTCTAATCTTCAAGAGATGATGAAACTCATCTAGAAGGACCAAGAACTAGTTATTCACGATGAAGGGAGTCACTCCGGTAGGCAGGCACCAATTATTGACGAAGTCTCGCGAGACACCATTTCTACATGGTGGAGATGGTAAATGCAACCGCCGAAGATTTGGCCCCACAACCTCCTATACCTTCTATGTACAAGATGATCGCCACCCTAATGTTGTATAATGAGTTCGAGCTAGTTTTTGGATTGTGAAAGAATTCCCAAGGAATTATTGAGTCTATTCAGAATCCCGTCAAAGGAGCGAAACATGGTTTGGGGTACATCCCCACAGATGATGAGGTGAAAATGATGAAGAGCGGTGATCAAGCATTGTCTTGGACACCTATGCCAATCGTTTTCAATCCATGAGTACGCCGATCATGATGTCCTCGAGAAAGGAATCTGTGACCTTTTCGAAGAGATCGATGATGTCATAGAGGATGAGGTTGAGCTGGCTAGTATCCGCGATGCTGAGCCTGGAGAGCAGGTGAAGAATAGTACTTCTACACCAATCTTGATTTCCCGATCATCTTGGTAGAAGGACATTATTTATGCATGTTTTGAAAATTGGTGGTAGTCCGAAAGAGGCCTGAGACCCACCCTTTTGCTTTTTCTTTAATTGCTTGAATTTTAAAATCCCCCCCCCCCCCCCGTCATGTTTAAAAATGCAACATGGTCCTTTTACATGGTCAAAGTTTGCATTGTTTTCCAATTAAATGAAAGCCTTTTTTATTGAAAGTTGTTTCATTTACTTGTCTGCTATATTTCACTTTCCTAACTTTGTCTGTTTATTATTTAAGTAATACTAATTTTAAACTTGCCAATGTTATGTCATGTCATGAGATGAACGAACAAAATTAGGTAGGTGATGACGAGGGTGCAAAATATGAAGAGAAAAATGAGGTACCGAAATACATCGCTGAGGAATTTTGATAGTTAGAAAATCAGCATAAGTCAAATTTGGAAGAAACAGAAATTGTGAATCTGGGAGACCAAGAGTGTATCAAAGAAGTCAAAATCAATGTCCACTTGAATGAAGCTCAAAGAAAGGATCTGATTTTATTTGCTTACTGAATACATTGATGTGTTCGTCTGTGAAGTCTACGACATACTAGGCCTGAGTACCAATGTGGTGTCTCACAAGTTGCCGATTAATCCAAGGTTCAGTCCAGTGAAACAGAAAGCTCGGAATTTCAAGCCTAAGTTAAGTTTAAAGATTAAGGAAGAGATCACCAAACAGATCGAGTCTCGATAAGTGTAAGTGACGCAATACCAAACTTGGTTGGCCAATGTTATTTCGGTCGCTAAAAAAGATGGGAAGATCAGAATATGTGTTGATTACAGGATCTCAATAAAGCCGGCTTAAAGGATAACTTCTCATTGCTAAACATTCACATTTTGATTGATAATTGTGCAAAGCCTGAAATGCAGTCATTTGTGGAATGTTACACAGCTATCATCAGATCCTGATGGACGAGAAAGATGCATAAAAGACAATTTTAATTATGCCTTGGGGTGTATGTCATTAAAGAGTGATGCCATTTGGTCTCAAAAATGTGAGGACCAGTTTTACGAGGGCCATGACAACCATATTTCATGACATGATTCATAGGGAGATTAAGGTGTATGTTGATGACGTTATAATTAAATCCCGCAAGAGTTCGGACCATTTGATGCATTTAAAGAAGTTTTTTGATCCTCTGCGTCGTTACAACTTGAAGCTACATCCCACTAAATGTGCTTTTGGAAGTTGTTGGGATTTATAGTCAGAAAAAAGGGTATTGAGCTCGAACCTTCGAAGATTAAGGCAATTCAAGAGTTACCGCCTCCAAAGACTAATAAGGAAGTGATGAGTTTCAGAGGGAGGTTGAACTACATTATTCGTTTCATATCTCAGTCAAATGTGGTGTGTGAGTCTATCTTTAAGTTGTTAAAGAAAGATGCTTTGACAAAGTGGACCGAAGAATGTCAAACTGCTTTTGATGCTATCAAGAACTATTTTTCCAATCCACCGGTGTTTGTGCCTCTGTGAGAAGAAAGTCCACTGTTGCTATATTTGTTCGTCTCATATAATGATTTTGGATGCGTAATTGGTCAACACGACGAGCCCAGGAAGAAAGAGCGAGCAATTTATTACATAAGCAAGAAGTTCACTCCATACAAGTCTTGTTATACTATCCTGTGGCGGCCAAACTCCTGTTTAATTGCACGAACAACATGGCCAAATATGAAGCATGCATTCTTGGATCGAAGATGGCTATCGATATGACTGTTCATGAACTTCTGGTTATCGGAGATTCAGATCTGTTGATTCATCAGATTTAAGGAGAATGAGCTATGAAGAACCCAAAAATCACATCGTATGTGGAATATATACAAAAGCTATGTAGAATTTTCCATAAGATTGAGTTCAGAAATACTCCCAGAACACAAAATGTGTTAGCTGATGCTCTTGCCACCATCACCTCAATGATTAAGCATCCAGATATTGATTATATTGATCCTCTGGATATAGAGATAAAGGAGCAACAAATTCATTGTTCCCATGTTGAAGCAGAACCTGAAAGATTGCCATGGTATTCTGATATTAAGAAATATTTAGAGTCTGGAACTTATCCTGAGAATGTGACATTTAACAAGAAGAAGTCGATACACCGTTTGGCCCTCAACTTCTTTTTAAGTAAAGAAATCCTTTATAGGAAGACTTCAAATTTGGGTCTTCTTAGATGTATCGATGTTGTTGAAGCTGCGAATCTTATTAAACAAATACACGCCGGAGTCTATGGCACGCATATGAATGGACTCACTTTGGCGAGGAAGATCCTTCGAGCCGACTATTTCTGGATGACTATGGAGCATGATTGTTACAAGTTTGTATAGAAGTGTCATAAATGTCAAGTGCATGGTGATTTAATTCGAATGCCGCCTCACAAACTCAATGCTATGAGTTCACCTTGGTCGTTCGTAGCTTGGTGCATAGATGTCATCAGTCCGATAGAGTCAGTCGCTTCTAATGGACACATATTCATTTTGGTTTCCATTGATTACTTCACCAAGTGGATGGAAGCCGCTTAGTACAAATCGGTAACAAAGAAAGTTGTAGTTGATTTTGTTCGCAATAATCTGATATGTAGGTTGAGTACCAGAATCCATCAATACTGATAATGGTGCAAATCTTAACAGTCACTTTATAAGGTATATATGTGAGCAGTTTAAGATTAATCACCGAAATTCAACCGCTTGTCATCCTCAAATGAATGGATCTGTAGAGGCGGCCAATAAGAACAGCAAGAAGATTTTGAGGAAAATGATTGACAATCGTCGAGGTTGGTATGATATTTTGCCATATGCTTTGTTGGGTTATCGAACGACTGTCAGAACGTCGATTGAGCTACCCCATAGTTATTGGTGTATGGAACAGAAGCAGTCATACCTACTGAAGTTAAAATACCGTCTTTGAGAATCATCAAAGAAGTTGAATTAAGTAATGCTGAGTGGCCGCAAACGGATTGATCAGTTAACCTTGATCTACGAGAAGAGAATGGTTGTTACTTTTCATGGACAACTATATCTACAGAGAATGATTTGTTCTTTCCACAAGAGAGTCAGAGCCAGAATTTTTGAAATCGGTCGGTCAGTCCTTAAGCGCATTTTTCCTCACAAAGATGAGTACAAAGGGAAATTCGCACCGAATTGGCAAGGACCTTACATTGTTCGCAAGGTATTATCTGGAGGTGTTTTGATCCTGTCAAAGATGGATAGCACTGCATGATCTAAACCAATTAACTCAGACGCTGTCAAGAGATACTATGTGGGAAGCTTCAGTTTGCATTTCTTTCATTTACTTGTAATCGTTCTATTTGCTTGTATTGGTTTTGTTTAAAATTTTATCCCTCTTGTAATGAACTACGTCTGACCTGAATTCTAAAGAATGAGATACGTAGGCGGCATACGTCAGCCTCGGTCACCCCATTTATACCTTTTTAATATTTCCTTGTATTTGAACTACGTTCGACCCGAATTCTCAAGAATAAGATACGTAGGCGGCCTATGTCGGCCTTGGTCGGTTTCTTTGTAAAATTTCTTGTTGTTGTTAAACTTTGAAGGGGAACTACGTTTTGACCTGATTCCTGCCTCAGCGGGATACGTAGGCACCACAAGGGCTCGGTCATATCTCCCATAAGATTTCTATTCCTCTTTACAATAGAAACTGGGACAGAATTTTTGAGAGGGACTCAAAAATTCTCAAGGAAGATTTTTTTTATTCAACAAGTCAAGACTGAAGCTACTTTGAAGTTTGCAAGTGGGATAGAATTTTAGTGAGCATCTCGAAAAATTCTATGATTTACTCATCGGAAGTCAAAGATAAGCCAAAACAGTTATCTGAGACAGAAATTTTGAGGATTGCCTCAAAATTTTAACATGGGTTCATCGGCAGTCTAGAGTGACTCTGAATACTCCCCAGTGAATAATCAAATAGGCTTACAAACATCAGACTCAAAGTAGTTTGCTCAGCCTGACGTGACATGATGCTTGGCAGTAACTTTTTTTCAAAATACTACTTTTCAAAAAATTATTTTTCTTTTATTTCCCCTTTATGTTTCATTTTATTTTGGCATAAAATATTTTGTCTTATCTATCAAGAGTCGGGAGATCAGAAAATCAACTGAAGATAGCAGGATTAGCTTGTTTTAAAACTAATGATTTTTCTTTAGACGCAGGTTTATAGGTTGCTCTGAAATCAGTATATTCCTCCAAGCGATGAATTTGAAGAAGTCAAGGGGGCGAAGAGCTCCCCAAAATTTACAATTCTTCTATGGATGAAGGAAATATTTTTATATATCGAAGACTGGGGAGTGTTAACATTATTGTTTCATTCAATTTCCAACAACGAAGTCTATAATGAAGAAATAATTGTGTTCAAACATGAATCAAATGCAAATCTCGAGAAAGATGTTTTATAGTTTTTCGTCAAGGACGACATCTGCATCATATTATCATACATGATAGTATTACTACCTGGAGGGTCATTTTAGTTGTATTATCGATTTAGATAATGCACTACCTGGAGGGTCATTTTACTGTATCTTCAGTTGAGATGATGTCATTATCCAGAAGACACCCAAAAGATCACTATGTGTCTTGATTGAAGCACTACCTTCATTTGGTACCAAAGATATTCATGCATCGCGGGTTTATATTCATGCATTGCAGAAAATCATGCATCGCGAGTTGATATTCATACATCGTGGAGAATCGTACATCACGGGAAGATATTAATGCCTCACGGGAAATATCATGCACCGTAAGAAGATATGCATGCATTTGGAAAATCATGCATCGCGAGTTAATATTCATGCATTACGGAAAAGTTATGCATTGCAGATAAGAAGTCACACATTGCAAGAGAAATCATGCATCGCGAGTTAATATTCATGTATCGCCGAAAAGTCATGCATTGAAGAGAGAAGTCATGCATTGCGGATAAGAAGTCACATATTGCAAGAGAAACTCATGTATCGCGAAAAAGTCATGCAATGCGAAGAAGAAGTCATGCATTTCAGATAAGAAGTCACGCATTGCAAGAGAAATCATGCATCGCAAGTTAATATTCATTCATAGCGAAAAAGTCATACATTGCGGAGAAAAAGCCACTCATTGCAGATAAGAAGTCATGCATTGCAAGAGAAATTCATGCATCGCGGAAAAGTCATGCATTACGGAAGAGAAATCATGCACTGCAAGAGAAGGAAATCGTGCATTCCGAGAGAATATTTGCCCATCAACATCAACTGCTTCCTTTTATTTTGACAAGAGTAAAAACCAAGAGAATCATCGAAGACGACATCAAGAAAAATATCAACACTGCATTAGTTTTCATTTATTTTGACATCAAATGAAGAGTACATTGATGATTATATTGCAAACATAAGACATAACCTTTATTTGCTTTACATCAAATCGATCGAGTTGACATCAAATGTTAAAGGAGAACAACTAAGTGTCAACATGGTAAAAGACACTATCTCCCATTTGAATTATTTTTTTATGCTAACGAGTTTTATCTCAGTGTCTATTGAGAGCATCAGGAAGGATGAATTCTCCAAAAGCAAACCACTGACGCAGATGACATCAAAAAAGATGCAGCACACATGGAACTTTTTTTAGCTGCGAAGTGGGACATAGTCAAAAGATGAGTGTTAAACTCTTAGGACGTGAGCAGAGGAGCGACTTCCACCACTATAAAACCATACCCTTATCAGAAGGCATGTGGGTTTTTTTGTAGATTTTTTTATTTCAGTCTTGCATTCAGAAATTTTGGTATCTATCAGAAGCAACTTTCCAATCGAAGTGACATACACCAAGAGTTTGAAAATTATATCCATGTAAGTTCTTATTTATGGGTGTGAAGCATGTCACATTCATGGATAAAAGGTTACAAGCCTCCTTTCCATAATCGATCTATTTTGTCACTTTTTCAAACCAAAGGTTATCTAACATAATAAATTTCCTTTTCAGCTGATCGAGTGAACTACAAACCGCCTGATTCCCAAGGTTTAAGGATAGATAGGCAGACTCAATGCCAAAAATTTGGCTGTATTCTAACATTCGCTCTTAAATCTTATTCTCGAGCTTTCTAGTCTTTTCATAATCCGATATCGGTATGGCTTTTAAATTCTTTCAAAATCATGCGTTAAATCAAGCGTATCGAACTTCAAGTGACCTGAATTCTCATGTAGCCTGAGATATGTAGGATATCCATTTTCGGGGTTCGGCCATAATTCTTAATTTCGTACCAAATCCCTCTCCTAAGGACGAATACGTGTTGGGTTAAAATTGGATTAGTTAACTT
>JAKWIY010001204.1:0-23636 GCA_027704805.1 Solanum corneliomulleri | reverse complement strand
TTTCAACTCTCATATTTCCAAATTCAAACCTAGAGTTAAGTCGTAATTCCTCCAAAACACTACAACCCAAATAGCTTTCATATAATATAATATACTAAAAGAAGGACCCTAATGAAATGAGGAAATCAGTAGCTTAAATCGCTACAGAAAACAACTATCCTACCATCTTTAACCCACAATACAATCAACTTTTATTTTATTATAAAATAATTATTCAATTTTTATTTAATCATGGACAATTAATTCCATCACGAAGAATGCACAGTTATTTTGACAAAAGGTGATACTATAATATATAGTCCTCCCTCACCACACAATTTATCTCCAACACTTTGCCTAAATTCCAGAAAAACTCACTGCCTTTTTATCAAACATATAGATAATATATATATTATATAATATATATTATATATATTATATATATATATATATATATATATATTATATATACCTTAATTTTTCCAACAAAATTTCTAATTGTTATCCATACATTAATTGCTCTTCAACATAGTTACAAATTCCCCAGGGACCCACAACAACACAATCATCATAGCCAAACTTTTTTTTTTAAAAAAATAATTCATTCATGACAAATTTTGTCTTTTTCTCCTTTCCATTATTCTAACAATATATATATAATTAAACACTAAGCAATTATCCAACCAATAGTCACTTTGCATAAAAGAAAATTATAGAAAAGGATTCATAATACCTGCAACTTTCGTAGTCTTGCGGCGTCCTCTTCTTTATTTATTTTTCCTAAATTGATAAATCAATTATGACCTAAAAGTTATAAAATTTTACTAACTTATTTAATATATATATATATATATATATATATATATATATATATATATATATATATATATGGGTTAGTGGTATAAGATCTTAAATAAGTTTAACATTTTAGCCTATTAACTATCGGTAAGTCATTTGTCTACAATTATCCATAAATTAATTAACTCTAGTTAAATGAATATTTAAAATTTTTTAAAATGAACTTCTTCCGGTCATTACATTATCCACCACTAAAAATCATGTTCGTCCTCGAACATAAAGTAAAAGAAAGTCAAATACTAGGGGATACCAAGAGCCTAAAGTATGACTTTCAGAGTCGTCTTTCTCTTTCCGAGTAAACTCATACTTAGGACCATTCCATCAAAATTAACTATCAAGAACTGAAAATTCGAACCAAATTTTAGAAAATCTTTTAATCAGGAGTGATTACCAAGTCATAGACTAACCCATGAACCCCATCTAAACCGAAACTCACTAGACCATAACACACCCATCAAGATGACTCTTATCTCACGTAACCAAGATAACCTTATGAATCAAAACTGGCTACAACTATGAGTGAGCCTCAATCAACCACGAGACACGCATAATGCAGAAATGATCACTTTTATTTTCAAGATTCTCTTCTCACAACACAATCTTTCTGTGAACTTAAGTCATAAAAAATGTATTTCTAGACATCGAGTACTCATTAAGGGAGAATCAAACTTATCCAACCCAAAGAAGAAAGTTATCGAGTAAACACCTAGCAAATGATACACCCATGCATATAGAACCTCTAACAACACTCTCAAATAAGTGTAACTATTCACGAAAGCTCTTCTATAAGTTCTCATAATAAAGGTTGTGTATGTATACATATTGAGATACTTTAACTATTTCAACAACGCCAAATTATCAAAAATGAAATGACCAATTCAGTCAAAGGCTCCTACACTATCAAGAGGAAATAAGAGGATCGGTACATCCGATCCACCACTAGAAATTTACACATAGATGTAAAAAAAAACATGTGGACATATGCAATGAATCATACTCCAAATAATGTCAAACGAAGTAGGTGGTCAACTTAAGAATATACGGAATCAAGGTCGAATAACACTAGATACTTTCTCCATATTGCCCATATAAATAAAATTATTTCATTTGACTCTTAACTTCTTCTTTTTTTAGCTACCAACAATCAACCAAACTGACCCCATTACAATATTACAGATACTAGATTCATCGAACCCCACATACTTCTCAAGTATTTCATTGAATTACGCTCTTAAAACCAACAAGCATCATAACTATACCAGTCATTTACCTTACTCTCAAACTGTACTAGTATTAAAATATTCTTATCAAATACATTATCGCCTTCAAATTTTCAAACTCTAACGCTCTTTCTCTTTCCAAATAAGCATTTTATGACAGATACGGGTCCCACCCAGACTAACACTAGTTTCAAATATAAAAGCATTTCCCAACAATATAAAGTTATTGAATCACGTATAATGTCAAATCCACGTAATCTTTCAAATGCCAAATTTCAACTAACATTCCAAATCATCATATAGCTCATACCAACACTCAAGAAATTCTTAGCCACTCCAATAATTTGATAACTATAAGCTTATAACCTCTGCTCACCATCAAATGCCTATGTAACACATCATAATAGTTTGTATCATCCCATCAACAAAGTAGTTTCAATTTTCTCGAAATCATCATTAATCATGTAGAACGGTAGGTCCACACCCTTGAACATTCATAAGTTACTTATTATATTTTGAATAATCTAGCTCGACATATTCACATAAAATCTTTCACACATCATTACTTTTCACCCAAACTAAAACTCCATCTTTATAAAAATAGTTGATAGAACCTTAATAAGTCTATATTAGACCAATTCACGTTCATAGTCATAGAACTTATATATGAAAATTCATACAGCCTTCATTTCAAATCAAAAATCTATATAAGAGGTCTTATTCCTTTACATCTCTTAAATTCTTTCCATAATGAATAATTTTAAATATCTTAAAACTCTTAATAAAACCAAAATATTATTTCTTTCGCTGACTCACTTAATAATTGATCAATAATCCATAAAATTTAACCTTATACCTAACCAAAACCTTATGTGAAACCTTCCCTTAGATTTTTTTTACAATCAAAAGAAATCAACTTTACGACTTAAATCATGCACAAGTACTTCCAAATGCTCAATATTCGATACAAATCATTTCTTACCTTACCAATACATACCTTGATAAAACACACTGCTACAAACCCAAACTCACAATGAAAAACTTGAATTTTGAAACTATGTAACATAACTCCTTTATCTATCAACATTAGCTTATGACTTGAATTTTTTTATGAATTCACATATCTTAGCTTATCATTGATCGTCTCTCCATCGACCTTATCATATCTTTTGCTAAAAATTCAATTCGTACTAATTACCAAAATGAAAACCACACACACAAAAAATAAATTAATTACACTGGAGTTGAACATCTAAATACTCATTTCTCAAGGTTTATCCATTATTTTTTTTAACCAATATGATGTTCTGTAAAACTATCACAATAATCTAGGCAAGATAGATGAAATCACATGTCTCTAAATCCGATTATACAGTTAAATTGAAGATACATCCAATTTGGCCCTTACAATTAGAGTAAATTTTCGTGTTCTCGCCTCCTTTCGAAGGCTAAACTATATCCCGCTAATTTATTTATTTATTTCATTATAGCTATAGCTCCTTTAAATTCTATTTGATGACATCCCAACTCCTTTTAAACATTACCATAAAACCACACTACTTATGAAATAGAAACAACCATAACCTTAGATACTCAAAATTCATCATTACCATAAAAAAAATCGTTTTGACCAACACCCGTATCATATAGTTGCATTTCAATTATAATGCGTCATAAATTAATCATCATGCTTAGTTCGTCATTTCCCTCACTACGAATTTAGCCTCACCATTAACATGGCAATCCAAACCTAGTTATGCCAACCATCCAAGGTACTTACTCAATTTATATGCACTTAACAATCAACATGTCCGTTTTCATGTACACTAGTAACACATCGTGAAAATTCGTTACATCCACCACTAAAACATATCATATCTATTGAGAAGATCATTTTCCAATAGGTCACACACTTTATCCATCAAATAGCTGTAAAATATTACCAAATTAGTTTTGTATCTAACCCAAGCTATATGTATTCTTTCGTAAGCAAGGTCAATAACAAAAGTAACACACTCCATAATTCTAACCAAGTACCCATCAGTACCATTGTAATAGTCGTATCATGACCCTTTCTTTTCTTTTTTGTATACACTCAATATGTGAAACCACATAAGGGATTCTAACCTGAATTGGTGCAACATCATTTGCTGAGCAACTCATTAATGGTATGACAACTATATCAATTGTATTTTTCAAGGTTACACTATTTATAATCTAGTTAATTATTCAAACATTTAACTTTTAATTGTAGAACCACTCCATATTTTGCTTATACCAGATAAGTACTATATTTATTATTATTATTTTACAGTAATAACTAACCTTACTCAACTCTTTCAAATATGATCACACATTTTTTTCATAAGTATATCATTTCCACCTTAATACCACGTCTAACATTAAACCAATAAACGACATGCCAATGATTCACAAAAGGAACTACGCACGAGTCATCACATAAACGAGAGCGAATGGAGTGAAGCGATAAGAATCAAAATGGGACCAAGTACGCACAATAGTGATCCAAGAAGTGAAGATATTTCCTAAAAGTCACTATAGCCTCTCGGAGATCGGTACAGACGTCTCCGTACCAATCATCGAGACTCTATTTAGACTCGACTTGTACACACGTGAGACCTATGAAGCTGGGGCTCTGATACCATTTTGTCACGACCCAAAAATAGACGTGATGGCACTTGTCTTATCCCACCAAGACAAGTCAGCCTAAAACTCAACTTATTACAATAAAATGAGGAAAATTTATTATCGACTTACATTATACCCCAAAACCTGGTTGTCACGTGTACAAGCCTCTAAAGTATTACAATTGATTCAAAAGAAAAACTCAAGTCTCAAATGAACTTGTTTCTAGAATAGAACAAGATCATAATTAAGGAGAAGAAAGTCTGCTGCGATGGAAACAACTACCTTACAAATCTCCAAGAAGCCTCGGAAAAGAAGAGAATGACAAGTACAACAAAAATCCAGGCTCATAACCTACAAAAATTTGTAGAAGCAGGGGTGAGTACCAAACCACACGGTACTCAGCAAGTAAAACGTCTAAACACAAGCTAAGGGATGAAATACGGGTACTCCTACCACCCCAACCGAACCTCCACAATTACAAACTGCATAAAATTCAGTCTAACCTAACAGTTCATATTTACATAGAAGTAACTCTACAACAACACTTAGACAAATTACATATACATCCTCCACAACCACACTTTACAAATTACATATCCTCAATAATAACACTTCAACAAATTACATATCCTCGATAACAACACTTCAACAAATTATATACCCTCAACACAACAATTCAACAATTACATATCCTCAATAACAAGCTCAATATTCATCAATCACAAATTTCGCAGAAAGTCAATCACAAGATCAGAAAAAACACAATATCAAGTTCACCAATGATAAGTATGTGTAATGCAATGTCAAGTATAATGATGCATGTCTGACCTAGTGATATACACCCGCTGTCTCTCAGTACGGGGACCCATGGGGGACATATCTGTCCATGCATCTGTCGCGGCGACGACACGACACGACCCTCGATAATAGTAACCATCGCGGCGCGCGATACGTCCCTCGAAATATAGTATCCATCGCGCGCGCGCGATACGTCCCTTGAAATGGTACATCCTCTTAAGTACCCATTCTTTCTCAATGCACATAACACTTGTCACAATCAATGCCTCAGAATAATGCAGATGACAAGTTCACACAAATAATGAGAAGATGGCCATTTTCATAACATCGCACAGTTCACAACCACACAAACATGAAGTTACATCAACAATGATTCAACAAGCCTTCAACCCTTTCTCAACACAACACACATAAACAATTAGTCACATTGGCTTTTGTTATCCCCATTCTTTTCATCATTAGAACTAATCAATGTGGACAAGTCAACCCATCACCAATCCCGTTACTCCCAAACATAAACCACAAGGACATACACGCATTTCATACACTTAACAAGAGTTTAGAAATCCACTTGCCTTCCAATAAGAAGTTACTTCGTGACTTGAGCCTTTCCCATTTGTTGAACTTCCAACTCAAACCATCTAGTCAAATAATTAACCACAATAAGATTTCAAAACTAAAAACACCCATATTACTATGTGTCTAGTCAATAACTCGCTCCGAATTTATAATCATATTCCTAATCTTGATGTCAATTAATATTTCAACTCTCATATTTCTCAAATTCAAACCTAGAGTTAAGTCGTAATTCCTCCAAACACTACAACCCAAATAGCTTTCATATAATATAATATACTAAAAGAAGGACCCTAATGAAAATGAGAAATCAGTAGCTTAAATCGCTACAGAAAACAACTATCCTACCATTCTTTAAACACAATACAATCAACTTTTATTTTATTATAAAATAATTATTCAATTTTTATTTAATCATGGACAATTAATTCCATCACGAAGAATGCACAGTTATTTTGACAAAAGGTGATACTATTAATATATATTCCTCCACCACACAATTATCTCCAACACTTTGCCTAAATTTCAGAAAACTCACTGCCTTTTTTATCAAACATATAATAATATATATATATATATATATATATATATATATATATACCTTAATTTTTCCAACAAATATTTCTAATTGTTATCCATACATTAATTGCTCTTGAACATAGTTACAAATTCCCCAGGGACCCACACAACACAATCATCATAGCCAAACTTTTTTTTTTTAAAAAAATAATTCATTCATGACAAATTTTGTCTTTTTCTCCTTTCCATTATTATAACAATATATATATAATTAACACTAAGCAATTATCCAACCAATAGTCACTTTGCATAAAAGAAAATTATAGAAAAGGATTCATAATACCTGCAACTTCGTAGTCTTGCGGCGTCCTCTTCTTTATTTATTTTTCCTAAATTGATAAATCAATTATGACCTAAAAGTTATAAAATTTTACTAACTTATTTAATATATATATAATATATATATATATATATATATATGGGTAAGTGGTATAAGATCTTAATAAGTTTAACATTTTAGCCTATTAACTATCGGTTAAGTCATTTGTCTACAATTATCCATAAATTAATTAACTCTAGTTAAATGAATATTTAAAATTTTTAAAATGACCTTTTCCGGTCATTACATATATATAATTGAGTAATTTTATTATAAAAAGTGTATTAGACCATTCCGTGGTTCAAACATTTTAAACATAGATCAATATATGTGCGTGAACCTCTCTTTTATTCATCAATGTCATATTTCCTAAAGTACTTCACAATGTCCTCACCTTATTGGACTTGCTCCAGATCTTGTGTAACCTCTTCAATCACTGAAATGAAGAGCCTCAAAACAACAAAGTGTCATAGCATATCCTACACTTACCTCATTGGGGTGTTCCACATTGTCACAACTCAAAGTATATTCTAATCATAACATGGCGTATAGGATCACGAGAGACTCTACACAAGTCACTTAGCATACATCATACAAGATAATAGAAACAAAAATTTCAAGAAAACAATTTCATATCAGAAGTTTGACAAAAGCAGATGTCTAACATAAGTTTCAATAAGCCATCTACTACATCAATAAAAGTGATTGAGACGTAACTCATACATCACATACAAAGTCTCACTACTAAAAAAACAGTGAATATAGACCTACAAATACAGACTACTGAAAGTTGATATTCCTTGAAATACCGACTAAATATAGACTTCCCAGCTAAGGTCGGAAAAAGACTGGTCACTTTTCAATACCAACCTCTGAAAGTCGATATTTACCGACCATTAATTAGAAGTCAGTTTAAATTTTAAGTCGGAAAATTTATTATATAGTATACCGACTTTTCGATGTCAGTGTCATTTAATTTAACGTGATTACTTTTTATTTATCATATATTTAATGTGATACCGACCTCATGAGGTCGATACCTTTTTTCTTTAATCTAATTACTTTTAATAAAAGCAACATTCATAAGTCGATTTCTTAATAATATTCCTATTAATCATAATTTTGCTATTGTGCATAACACTCAATTTTTATTTTACGCCTGCAATTAATTGTATTAAAAGTGTAACAACTTTGTATACTTTTATTAAAAAAAGTTAGAATCGTGGAATAGACAAAAAACATCAATAATCCATATTTAGGGTATGAAACTATGTTGATATTAATTAGGAGATAATTATATATTTGTAGAGTAATGTACAGATTCTATCCGTCCGTCATCAAATCATGAACTTAATATCTCATGCAATGATGTAGAGGTGAAGAGCCAACATATAATCAATTTGAGTATGAAATGCGAGATGATACTTGTAGAAATGTCATAACAAAATTTTTATTTTCTGACTTTTCGAGGTCACTTTTATTTATTTATTTATTTTTATTTTTTATTATTTCATTCTTCTGGATGTTAGAATATTTCTTTCATATATTTAAAATATCGATATTTGGAGATTGGTATTAGTTAACTTTTAATTTTAAATATTTCTAACCTCTAGAAGTCGGTATATTTTAATTTTAATTTGTCATAATTTTTAAATTTCGATCGTTGGAGGTTGGTATTTTATATTTTATATTTTTTTACTTTTGATATTCTGATCTCTGGAGGTCGGTATTCTTAATTTTTTATTTTGTTTATTTTTTATATTCGACCTCCAGAGGTCAATATAATTTATTTTTTATTTGATTTATTTTTGAGATTGTAACCTTCAGAGGTCAATTTTCTGCTATAAAATTGGCAGTAAATTGCTACAATTTTAGTTGCATATTTCTACCAAAACAACCCAAAGAGTTTCCAACACAATATTTTTCAACATATATATTAAACTACTTTAAAATAAACTTCATCCAACTTCAAAATATACTAAAGTACGATCAAACAATCATATCATATATCATCATATATTATTATAAGAGGGAACCAAAAACTTTAAAACTTGAATTACGATTTTACCCTTATTATAAATTAAAATGTTATAAAGATATTTAACTATTTAATTTAAATATTAAATTATATTATTTTAATCAAAATGTTGATGACTTTTGCACCTCTTTAGAATAATTTTTAATTAAAATATCTAATTTAATTTATTTTCTTGAAATTATTTAAAATATTATTTTTTCATTTAATATTTATTTCGGGATTCAATGAATTTTGACTATCAAAGTTGAATTACTTTTTTGCCTTTTACTTGATAAAAATATTTAATAAATAAAACTAACTAATCTAATTAGTAATATTATTTAAATTGTTACACAATCTAATTAAATAGGAGTATTATTTTAATTATCACACAAATTACAACAACCTATATTCAATGTCTTGGAATTGCTAGCTTTTTCATGTTCCTAAAATTGTCCTCTATTCAATATTTTGATTTCGTTTCAACTTCCTGAAATTATGAAACATTAATGTGATGTTCATGAATCTGTCAAGCCCTTAGTATAGTTTATTTCACTATATAATTATATATGTACTTATCCCATTAATTTTAAATTTGCTACTTCTTTTAATTTTCATATGTTAAAAAACTTTTGATGTACTCTATTAAGTTTTATACAATACACATAACATTTTCTAAAAAAAAGTATAGGATACAGTTTCAATTGATTGGCACAGTAATTTAGATAAGTGTACTACTATTCAAATTATATCATACAATTGAAAGCTTGAGATTCTTATAGCTGATTGCAGATTTGAGGCAACAATGTCAAAGAACCATTTTATGATAGTTTACCTATCAGGTGATGTTGATTAATTAGTTAAAATTATTGTGTCTTTATGTTGTAAAGTTTAATTTATCTTACACTTTAATATATGTAAGTGCATGTAAATGTTATATATGAGATTATATACTTTAGAGGTTTAATAAAAAATTTGAAGTTATTAGTTTAATTCGGTGTTGCAATGCATGAAAAACATTGATTTTAATAGCTTGTCATGTTACATTCGATATGTATACTATTTTACTAATTATTTATGTTAAATCAAAAAAAAAAAAAAAAGACTCACAAGTTTAAATCAGACAAAAAATAATCTTGCCTTTTAAATTCATATAACTCATATTATTTTGTTTAAAAAAATTATTTAACGTGAAATAAATGTGCGTTGCACGTATTCGAGAACTAGTATATTATTATAAGTGTGAAGCTTCTAAGTGCAAAATTTAATTATCATTTTGTCCCTATGTTAAATCAAAATGTCATAAAATATTTAATTAGTTATAAAATGTTAAATATTATGTTAAATTTGTTAGTGACTTTCGAAATCCAAATTAGATGTTTTGAAAATTTATTTTGATTCAACGTGAAGTACAATGTATGAGGCATCCTTTGGTCCCATTTACATCACAACAAAAACGTTGATGTTGGAGGGATGAAGAGACAAAACTTACTTTCATCTACATAAGTTAAAAGGAGTATTTATTTTACTTTATTTTTTCTTTTATTTGATATTATTATTATGTGGGTATTGCACGAAGCACTAGTTACTTGGTGAAAGTGAACAATTCATATTACAAATTTTTTCTTTATATATTTTAAAAAGTCTAGCATATCACTAGCTTTAAGGTTGACAAATATTCTTTATATATTATGCATTCACTTAGAGGTGATTGAATGGGAGATATTGAAAAAGTAACAACCTCACACATTTTTTTTTTATAAAAAAATCAAATCAAATTATTTAATATTATTTTTTAAGAAATAATATACTCATTAATATAACAGATTACAGACACGAAGCACGTACTTAGAAACTAATTTATCTATTTTATATTATCTTAAAAGTATGAACTCCTAACTTTAATGTTAAATTACTATAATATTTCTAACTTAGGTTGTGACTTTTTCGATAAGTTGTGACTTTTTCTAAAGGGTTATGACTTTTCCAAAGAGTTGTGATTTTTTCAATAAGTTGCGACTTTTTCAAAGGTTGTGACTTTTTCGATGAGTTTTGACTTTTTCAATAAGTCGTGATTTTTTTCAAAGGGTTATGACTTTTTCAAAAAGTTATGACTTTTCCAAAGGGTTGTGACTTCTCGAAAAGGTCATGACTTTTCAGATAAGACACAAAAATAACATGTTCATACTACCCTTTGTTGACTATAAATAGATGGGCTTCCCCTCATCTTTTAACCACGATTTTTAAAATATTTTGTAATGTTCTTCTTCTTGCATTTTATATTTTTTTTTGTGTTATTTATTATTGTTCATTTAGTTCAATATTAAGCAGAATATGAGGTACCACTAGCGATGAAGTAAATCGCTCTATTCTAAGAAGATATATTCCATAACTTTGAGTACTTGAAGAAAATAATTTTGATGATAAGTAATTATTATTTTGCTTAATATAAACATTATTATGAAATTGTCACGACCCAAAACCGAGCCGCGACTGGCACCCACACTTAACCTACTATGTGAGCGAACCAACCAATCTAAACCTCAACATTTCAATATAATATCAACAGAAAGTAATGCGGAAGACTTAACTCATTAATAAAATCAATTCAATAACTATTATTATCCCCAAAATCTGGAAGTCATCATCACAAGAACATCTATCCTCAAATTTCTAAACTAAAAATGTCTAAGAAGCTAAAACAAATAAAAGCTAGTCCATGCCGAAAGTTCAAGGCATCAAGACTTGAAGAAGAAGACCTAGTCCAAGCTAGAAGCATTAGCTCACCCTGATTTTCCGATGTAGTGAAGATTGGCTAGAATTACTGTTGAGTCGAAGACGACGGCACGTTTGCTGCACTCCACAAATACAAAGAAGAAAACATAAAAGTAGGGGTCAGTACAAAACACGGGTACTGAGTAGATATCATCGGCCAACTCAAAATAGAAAACAGTATATACCAAGTAATATCATAAAGTCAACTATGATACTCAACATGTAGCAACAACAAGTACTATATCATTAACAATTACCGTCAAGTTCGCACATGAGGACTCAAGCCTCAATACCATACTCATTTGGGAATTAGATTCATTAGATTGAGTATATTAACATCTTTGAAGATTCATTATCTATATTCCCCTCGTGTCGGTACGTGACACTCTGCTCCATATACTATCCTGGTGTCGGAACGTGACACTCCGATCCTCATATACTATCCTGGTACCGGAACGTGGCACCCGATCCATATACTATCCTGGTGTCGGAACGTGACACTCCGATCCTCATTCTATCCTGGTACCGAAACGTGGCACCCGATCCATATTCTATCCTGGTGTCGGAACGTGACACTCCGATCCTCATTCTATCGTGGTACCGGAACGTGGCACCCGATCCTCTATTTCTATCGTGGTACCGGAACGTGGCACCCGATCCCCTAATCTCACCACTTTCGTTCATCAAGCCTTCTTTTATACCAAGGCATCATCATTAACAAAGTAGATAAGGGTTTCTTTTCAAGATTTGGGATTCAATAGCTTTATCATGCTTATTTGTTCACAATTACATAATCATATTCACGCAAGCATACAATTAAGCACATAGCAGGGTTTACAATACTATCAATACATAACATTCGCTATTAAGAGTTTACTACGAATAGCATGAAATAACCATAACCTACCTCCACCGAAGACTAGTGATCAAGCAAGAATTTTCCCAAAGCCTTGTGTTTTCCTGTTCGTTTCTCCTCTCTCGTTCAATCCTCTCTCTCTCTTTGTTCTTTCTATTTTCTTTATTCAAACCCTCTTTCTTTTACCCTAATTAGCATATAATTAAGAATAAAAGATTGCAATAATAACCCACTAATTAACTTAAGGTTACCGCTTTTAACCCCCAAGTAGTTAGACTTATTAACATTAACCTACTAACTTTATAATTAAGGCAAGAAGTCCAAAACGTCCCTTAAAACCTTTAAGGAAATCCAACCCAGACTGGGATTACGCAGTCTGTGACGGCCCGTCGTGCTTGCGACGGTCCGTCCTGCAGGTCGTCGCAAGGTTCAGAGACTCGATTTTCTTTAAGAGTCTGTGACGGTCCATCGTGCCCACGACGGTCCGTCCTGCCATTCCGGTACGAAGTTCAAAGAGTCGATTTCAGTACCCAAATTTCAGAATTTTTAAGTGTTTTGAAACGAGACCCCCTCGACGGTCCGTCGTTCCCATGACGGTCCGTCGTGGGGTCCGTCGTCTTAGCAAGTTTTCCAGAAATAAATTCTGCTGCTCAAAACGACTAAACAGGTTGTTACAATAGATACCAATTTACCCATCGTTCGTCCTCGAACGATCACAAGAAGAAAAACAAGGGCGAGAAGGAGTACCTGAATCTTTAAACAGATGTGGGTATCTTTCTTGCATATCGGCCTCCTTCTCCCAAGTGGCTTCTTCAACCGGCCAATTCTTCCTTTGCACCTTGATGGATGCAATCTCCCTTGACCTCAACTTGCGAACTTCTCTATCTAAAATAGCAACAGGCTCCTCCTCATAAGACAAATTTTCATCAAGTAGGATTGAATCCCAACGAATGATGTAGTTTCCATCCCCATGGTATCTTTTCAACATAGACACATGAAATACCGGATGCACTCCGGACAGCCCTGGAGGCAAGGCTAACTCATAAGCCACCTCCCTTACTCGCTTAAGTACTTCAAAAGGACCAATATACCTTGGGCTTAGTTTACCTGTTTTACCAAACCGCATCACCCCTTTCATGGGCGAAACCTTCAGTAAGACTTGCTCACCCTCCATAAACTCCAAGTCTCTAACCTTTCTATCTGCATATTCTTTTTGCCTACTTTGTGCCGCTAAAAGCTTTTCTTGAATAGATTTCACTTTCTCTAATGAATCCCTCAAAAGATCAGTACCCCAAGGTCTAACCTCAAATGCATCAAACCAACCAATGGGAGACCTACATCTCCTACCATACAATGCTTCGAATGGAGCCATATCAATGCTTGAGTGATAGCTATTATTGTATGAAACTCCGCTAAGGGTAAGAAGCTATCCCAATGGCCACCAAATTCTATCACACATGCACGAAGCATATCCTCCAACACTTGAATCGTTCGCTCAGACTGACCATCGGTCTGAGGGTGAAAATGCGGTACTAAGGTCCAAACCTAGTAACCCAATTCCGCATGCAGTGTCTTCCAAAACTTAGAAGTAAACTGCGTACCTCTATCTGATATAATGGAGAGTGGAACTCCATGCAATCGAACAATTTCTGAGATGTAAATTTTGGCTAACTTCTCTGCATTGTAAGTCACCTTGACCGGAATGAAATGAGCAGACTTAGTTAACCTATCAACAATCACCCAAATAGAGTCATACTACCCATTGTCTTTGGAAGACCACCACAAAATCCATTGCAATGCTCTCCACTTCCATTCAGGAATGGACATTCTCTGAAATGTTCCTCCGGGACTCTGGTGTTCATTACTTTACTTGTTGACAGTTTGGAACATTTGGCAATAAAATCAACAATATCACGCTTCATTGTACTGTCACGACCCAAATCGGGGACGCGACTGGCACCCACATTTACCCTCCTATGTGAGCGAACCAACCCATCTTAACCTTAACATTTCAAGATATATCAACAGAAAATAATGCGGAAGACTTAAAATCATTTATAAAACAATTCAAACTATTATTATTATCCCCAAAATCTGGAAGTCATCATCACAAGAACATCTATCCTCAAATTACTAAACTAAAAACGTCTAAGAAGCTAAAACAAATAAAAGCTAGTCCATGCCGGAAGTTCAAGGCATCAAGACTTGAAGAAGAAGATCAAGTCCAAGCTAGACGCATTAGCTCACCCTGAATTTCCGAAGGTCGCGAAGACTGGCTAGATCTACTGTTGAGTTGAAGTTGACGGAACGTTTGCTGCATTCCACAAATAACAAAGAAGAAAACATAAAAGTAGGGGGTCAGTACAACCACAAGTACTGAGTAAGTATCATCGGCCAACTCAAAATAGAAAACAGTATATATCAGTTAATATCATAAATCAACTATAATACTCAACATGTAGCAATAACAAGTACTAAATCATCAATAAGTACTAACAAGTTCATCCATGAGGACTCAAGCCTCAATGTCATACTCATTTGGGAATTAGATTCATTAGATTGAATTCATTAACATATTTCAAGATTCATTATCTTATTCCCCTCGTGTCGGTACGTGACACTCCGCTCCATCTACTATCCTGGTGTCGGAACGTGACACTCCGATCCTCATATACTATCCTCGTACCGGAACGTGGCACCCGATCCATATACTATCCTGGTGTCGGAATGTGACACTCCGATCCTCATTCTATCCTGGTACCGGAACGTGGCACCCGATCCATATACTATCCTGGTGTCGGAACGTGACACTCCGATCCTCATTCTATCCTGGTACCGGAATGTGGCACCCGATCCTCTATCTCTATCGTGGTACCGGAACGTGGCACCCGATCCCCTAATCTCACCACTTTCGTTCATCAAGCCTTCTTTTATACCAAGGCATCATCATTAACAAAGTAGATTAGGGTTTCCTTTCAAGATTTGGGATTCAATAGCTTCATCATGCTTATTTATTCATAATTACATAATCATAGTCATGCAAACATACAATTAAGCATATAGAAGGGATTACAATACTACTAACACATATTATTCGCTATTAAGAGTTTACTACGAATAGTGTGAAAACTATAACCTACCTCCACCGAAGAATTGGAATCAACAAGCAATTTCCCAAGCTTTGATATTCTTCTCGTTTCTCCTCTCCCAATTCGATCGACTCTCTCTTTCTCTTGTTCTTTCTGTTTTCTTTTATTCAAACCCTTTTTCTTTTACCTAATTAACATATAATTAAGTGTAAAAGATGACAATAATACCCCACTAATTAATCCAAAGTTACCTCTTTTATCCCTCAAGAATTTGAGTTATTAATATAAACCCACGAAATCTATAATTAAGGAAAGAATAGTCCAAAACGTCCCTTAAAAACTTAACCAGAAATCTGACTCCAACTGGGATTACGCAACCTGTGACGGGCCGTCGTGCCTGCGACGGTCCGTCACGAAGGTCGTCGTAAGGGCCAGGACTTCTATTTTTCACCAAGGATACTGTGACGGTCCATCACATATGTGACGTTCCGTCCTGCACATTACGTCACGAAGTTCAGAGAGTCGATTTTAATATCCAAATTTAAGAATTCTAAGTGTCATGGAACGAAACCTCCTCGACGGGCCGTCGTGACCATGACGGTCGGTCGTGACCATGACGGTCCGTCGTGACATCCGTCGTCCCAGCCAGTTTTTCCAGAAATAAAATCTGCTGCTCAAAACGACTAAACAGGTCGTTACAATAGATACCAATTTACCCATCGTTCGTCCCCGAACGATCAAAAGAAGAAAAACAATGGCGAAAAGGAGTACCTGAATCTGTAAACAGATGTGGTATTTTTCTTGCATATCTGCCTCCTTCTCCCAAGTAGCCTCTTGAACCGGTCGATTCTTCCATTGAACTTTGATGGATGCAATTTCTCTCGACCTCAACTTGCGAACTTCTCTATCTAATATAGCAACCGGTTCCTCTTCATAAGTCAAGTTCTCATCAAACAAAACTGAATCCCAACGGATGATGTAGTTTCCATCTCCATGGTATCTTTTCAACATGGACACATGAAATACCGGATGTACTCCGGACAGCCCTAGAGGTAAGGCTAATTCATAAGCCACCTCCCCTATTTGCTTTAGTACCTCAAATGGTCCAATATACCTTGGACTTAGCTTACCTCTTTTGCCAAACCGCATCACCCCTTTCATGGGTGAAACCTTCAACAAGACTTGTTCACCCTCCATGAACTCCAAGTCTCGAACCTTTCGGTCTGCATACTCCTTTTGTCTACTTTGCGCCGCTAGAAGCTTTTCTTGAATGCCCTTCACCTTATCTAACGAATCCCTCAAGAGGTCAGTACCCCAAGGTCTAACCTCGAATGCATCAAACCACCCAATGGGAGATCTACACCTCCTCCCATACAATACTGGAGTGATAGCTATTATTGTATGAAAACTCTGCCAAAGGTAAGAAGCTATCCCAATGGCCACCAAATTCTATCACGCATGCACGAAGCATATCCTTCAACACTTGAATCGTTCACTCAGACTGACCATCAGTCTGAGGGTGGAACACAGTACTAAGGTCTAACCTAGTACCCAATTCAGCATGCAATGTTTTCCAAAACATAGAAGTAAACTGCGTACCTCTATCTGATATAATGGAGAGTGGAACTCCATGCAGTCGAACGATTTCTGAGATGTAGATTTTTGCTAACTTCTCTGCATTGTAAGTCACCTTGACCGGGAATGAAATGAGCAGACTTAGTTAACCTATCGACAATACCCAAATGGAGTCATACTTACCCATTGTCTTTGGAAGACCAACCACAAAGTCCATTGCGATTCTCTCCCACTTCCATTCAGGAATGGGCATTCTCTGAAGCGTTCCTCCGGGCCTCTGGTGTTCATACTTTACTTGTTGATAGTTTGGACATTTGGCAATAAAGTCAACAATATCGCGCTTCATTCTACTCCACCAAAAGTGTTGCTTTAGGTCGCGATACATCTTGGTTGCACCCGGATGTATAGAATACCTTGAACTATGAGCCTCTGTCAGAATAGTATTAATCAAATCATCTACGCGGGGTACACATACCCTTCCCTTGATCCTCAAAACACCTTCCTCATCGAGTGTTGCTTCTTTAGCCTCTCCTTGCAACACTTTATCTCGGATCCGGATCAATTTCTCATCATCAAACTGCTTCCCCTTAATCTTGTCAAGGAAGGAGGATCTTGCCTCCACACAAGCTAACAATCCTCCCTTCTCATTTACTTCTAACCTCATGATGTCATTAGCCAAAATCTGCACTTCTCTAGCCAATGGGCGTGTAGAAGCTTGCAAATGAGCTAAACTTCCCATGCTTCCCGCCTTTCTACTCAAGACATCTGCCACAACATTCGCCTTCCCCGGATGATACAAAATAGTGATGTCGTAGTCCTTCAGTAGTTCCATCCATCTCCTTTGTCTCAAGTTCAAATCTTTCTGTGTAAAGACATACTGTAGACTATGATGATCCGTATAGACTTCACACTTAACCCCATATAGATAGTGCCTCCATTGCTTTAATGCAAACACTACCGCGGCCAATTCCAAGTCATCAGTTGGATAGTTACGTTCATGCACTGTTAATTGTCTTGAAGCATAAGCAATCACGTTCTTCTCTTGCATTAGCACTGCACCCAAACCCAAATAGGATGCATCACAATAAACAATGAAGTTCTTACCCTCTACCGGCAAGGTGAGGATAGGTGCGGTAGTCAACAAAGTCTTGAGTTTCTGAAAACTTTCTTCGCACTCATCCGATCATACAAATGGAACATTTTGCTTAGTCAAGTTCGTCAGTTGGGAAGCAATAGAAGAGAATCCCTTGACAAATTGGCGGTAGTAGCTAGCTAACCCAACAAAACTCCGTATTTCTGACACATTAGTGGGTCTTACCCAATTCTTCACTGTCTCAATCTTAGAAGGATCTACCATCACTCCTTCCTTAGAAACCACATGCCCCAAGAAGGACACTGCATCTAGCCAAAACTCACACTTAGAGAACTTGGCGTAAAGCTTTTTCTCCCTCAACATTTCCAATACCATTCTCAAATGCTCTTCATGTTCCTTCTTGCTCTTAGAGTATATCAGTATGTCATCAATAAACACGATCACAAAAAGATCCAAATATGGCTTAAAAATCTCATTCATCAAGCTCATGAAAGCAGCGGGGGCATTTGTAAGACCAAAGGACATCACTACAAATTCATAATGCCCATACCTAGTCCAAAAAGCAGTCTTTGGCACATCTGTTGCCCGTATTTTCAATTGATGATAACCGGATCTCAAGTCGATCTTCGAGAAGACACAAGCACCTTGTAGTTGATCGAATAAGTCATCAATGCGAGGAAGAGGATACTTGTTCTTAATAGTTACCTTGTTCAGTTGTCTGTAGTCTATGCACATCCTAAAACTCCCATCCTTCTTCTTCACAAACAAAAACCGGAGCACCCCAAGGAGATGCACTTGGTCTAATGAAGCCTTTGCTCAACAACTCTTGAAGTTGTGCTTTTAACTCTCTAACTCCGCGGGAGCCATTCTATAAGGGGGTATAGAAATGGGGCGTGTGCCTGGTTCAAGATCGATACAGAAGTCAATATCCCTATCTGGTGGCATACCAGGAAGATTTGCAGGGAACACCTCCAAAAACTCACGGACTACCGAAACCGACTCAATTGAGGGTACTTGAGTAGTGTCATCCTTGAGATGTGCCAAGAAAGCTAAACACCCTTTACTAACAATTTTCTTAGCACGAAGAAAGGATATGATACGCACCGGATTGGAAGTGTAGTCGCCCTCCCACACTAACGGATCTCTCCCAGGCTTGGCTAATGTCACAGTTTAAGCATTACAATCCAAGATCGCAAAATTCGGAGAAAGCCAAGTCATACCCAGAATTACATCAAAGTCAACCATTTCTAATATAATAAAATCTACATAAGTGTTGCTCCCCACAAAATTCACCAAACATGACCTATATACCTTTTCAACTACCACAGACTCACCCACCGGAGTAGAAACACGAATAGGCATATCAAGTAATTCACAATGTAAATTTAGACCATTAGCAAATGAGGAAGATACATAAGAAAATGTGGATCCAGGATCAAACAATACAGAAGCCATGCAATCACAAACCAGAAGATTACCTGTGATGACAGCGTCGGATGTCTCCGCTTCCGATCTCCCAGGGAAAGCATAACAATGGGCCCTATCACCCGTCTGCCCGTTGCCCCTACCATGTTGTGTTGTAGTGTCTCCAGTTTGCCCATCACCCCGGCCGTTTTGGTGACCACCATTACCTCGGCCACCATGTCCTCCAGAATGACGGCCTCTTCCATAACCACCTCTACCTCTAACCATTGGAGGTCTGTAACTCTGTTTTGGACAATACCTCTTAATGTGTCCAGTCTCTCCACATCCATAACAGTCTCTGGATTCAAGCATAGGTCTCTCAGAGAAGTGTTGGCCGGTCTGAGGTGGACCCCCAACTACAGTTTGTAGTGAAGACTGAATTGGTCGGACTGTGTAACCTCCGGAACCCTGTCCTCTAGAGTAAGAACCATTAAACTCTCATCCCTTTCGAAACCTTTTTGATGTCGACGCCATGGTGAAGTCATCTGGCTTTACTCCTTCCACCTCTATCACGAAGTCTACCACTTCTTGAAAGGATTTTGCCGTAGCCGCTACCTGTAAGGATGAAATCCGCAATTCTGACCTCAACCCCTTCACAAAACAGCGAATCCGCTCTTGTGGACTGAAATAAAGCTGGGTGGCATATCTGGATAGTGCACGAAACCTAGCCTCATAAGCAGTAACCGACATCCTACCTTGCTCTAGGCTCAAGAACTCATCTTTTTCCTATCCCTCAAAGTCGGGGAATATAATTTTCCATAAACAAGTTAGAGAATGATACCCAAGTCATAGGTGGTGCCTCTGTTGGTTGACACTCAACATGTGACCGCCACCACATTTTGGCGTGCCCTTGAAACTGATAAGTCACAAACTCAACACCAAACCGTTCTACTATACCCATCTTGTGTAGTAGCTCATGACAGTCAACCAGAAAATCGTAGGCATCCTCAGATTCAGCACCCTTGAAGACTGGAGATTTCAATTTCAAGAACTTACTGAAAAGTTCATGCTGATCATTTGTCATTATAGGCCCTGTAGTCAGACGAGGAAACGTGCCTATTTCCAATGAGGCATCCATGCGGGGAGCCCCAGCAGCGGTATGTCGTACCTCTGAAACCGGAGGTGTTGGAGCAGAAAACACTGGAGGTGCCTGACCCTGATCAGATAACCCGCTATGATAAGCAAGAACCTGATTGATCATCTCTGGGGTAGGTTGGGGTGGCAATTCCTCATTTTGCACTTGTTCATTCTCCCCTTCCTCACCCTCTCTTACTACTTCCTCAGTCGGTGGAGGAGTCACCGCCCTAGCATCAGATGGGCTAGGTACTTGTCCTCTTCCTGTAGAGGACGTCCTCCCACGACCTCTACCATGGCCTCTTGCCACTGCTCTTCCTCGAGCCACAGCCCCAGTGGCTGGCTCAGACGTTTCTTGTCTTGCCGGTGTTGGTGTTGGCGCAGTCGTTGCTCTAGTTCTAACCATCTGCAAAATAGAGTGAAGATGATCAGATACCAATTTGTATCACCTAAATACCAATTGGATTCAAGTATTAGCACGAAAGAAAGAAAGAAAGAATGGAATTTTCCTAAAGTCTTATAGCCTCTCAAAGAAAAGTAAAGGTGTCCCCCTACCGTTCCTTAAGACTCTACTAGACTCGTTCTTGTGTGATGAGACGAACCTAATGCTCTGATACCAAGTTTGTCACGACCCAAAACCGAGTCGCGACTGGCACCCACACTTAACCTACTATGTGAGCGAACCAACCAATCTAAACCTCAACATTTCAATATAATATCAACAGAAAGTAATGCGGAAGACTTAACTCATTAATAAAATCAATTCAATAACTATTATTATCCCAAAAATCTGGAAGTCATCATCACAAGAACATCTATCCTCAAATTTCTATACTAAAAATGTCTAAGAAGCTAAAACAAATAAAAGCTAGTCCATGCCGAAAGTTCAAGGCATCAAGACTTGAAGAAGAAGACCCAGTCCAAGCTAGAAGCATTAGCTCACCCTGAATTTTCGATGTAGTGAAGACTGGCTAGAATTACTGTTGAGTCGAAGACGACGGCACGTTTGCTGCACTCCACAAATACAAAGAAGAAAACATAAAAGTAGGGGTCAGTACAAAACACGGGTACTGAGTAGATATCATCGGCCAACTCAAAATAGAAAACAATATATACCAAGTAATATCATAAAATCAACTATGATACTCAACATGTAGCAACAACAAGTACTATATCATTAACAATTACCGTCAAGTTCGCACATGAGGACTCAAGCCTCAATACCATACTCATTTGGGAATTAGATTCATTAGATTGAGTATATTAACAGCTTTCAAGATTCATTATCTATATTTCGCTCGTGTCCGTACGTGACACTCCGCTCCATATACTATCCTGGTGTCGGAACGTGACACTCCGATCCTCATATACTATCCTGGTACCGAAACGTGGCACCCGATCCATATACTATCCTGGTGTCGGAACGTGACACTCTGATCCTCATTCTATACTGGTACCGGAACGTGGCACCCGATCCATATACTATCCTGGTGTCAGAACGTGACACTCCAATCCTCATTCTATCGTGGTACCGGAACGTGGCACACGGTCCTCTATTTCTATCCTGGTACCGGAACGTGGCACCCGATCCCCTAATCTCACCACTTTCGTTCATCAAGCCTTCTTTTATACCAAGGCATCATCATTAACAAAGTAGATTAGGGTTTTTTTTCAAGATTTGGGATTCAATAGCTTTATCATGCTTATTTATTCACAAATACATAATCATATTCATGCAAGCATACAATTAAGCACATAGCAGGGTTTACAATACTATCAATACATAATATTCACTATTAAGAGTTTACTACGAATAGTATGAAATAACCATAACCTACCTCCACCGAAGACTAGTGATCAAGCAAGAATTTTCCCAAAGCCTTGTGTTTTCCTCTTCATTTCTCCTCTCTCGTTCAATCCTCTCTCTCTCTTTGTTCTTTCTATTTTATTTATTCAAACCCTCTTTCTTTTAGCCTAATTAGCATATAATTAAGAATAAAAGATGACAATAATAACCCACTAATTAACTTAAGGTTACCTCTTTTAACCCCCAAGTAGTTAGACTTATAACATTAACCTACTAACTTTATAATTAAGGCAAGAATAGTCCCAAAACGTCCCTTAAAACCTTTAAGGAAATCCGACCAGACGGGATTACGCAGTCTGTGACGGCCGTCGTGCCTGCGACGGTCCGTCCTGCAGGTCGTCGCAAGGTGTTTAGAGACTCGATTTTCTTTAAGAGTCTGTGACGGTCCGTCGTGCCCCCGACGGTCTGTCCTGCCATTCCGTTACGAAGTTCAGAGAGTCGATTTCAGTACCCAAATTTCAGAATTTCTAAGTGTTTTGAAACGAGACCCCCTCGATGGTCCGTCGTTCTCATGACGGTCTGTCGTGGGGTCCGTCGTCTCAGCCAGTTTTCCAGAAATAAATTCTGCTGCTCAAAATGACTAAACAGGTAGTTACAGAAATGTTCTAATGTATGAAGTTAACATGATGTAGTCTAATTTCATTTGTTTTTTTAATAACTTTTCTTGTGAGGTAGACATATGCTTATGAATATATTTTCCTAAAATTTAGAAAATTGTCACGGTTTATATTTTGATGCTCAAGACAAAAGAATGACTTAACTTATCAGTGATACTTATGTGATTTAGATAGTAAGGAAGTTTGCTTCAAAGTAGGTATTATTATATAAACATTGCCCTTTTGTTATAC